>JANZLQ010000061.1:19393259-19403697 GCA_026212715.1 Elanus axillaris | reverse complement strand
GGTTGGTACGGCCCGCGGCTGAGGTGGGGGGCGGTTGGTACGGCCCGCGGCTGAGGTGGGGGGCGGTTGGTACGGCCGGTCGCTGGGCCTTCGCGGCCTTGGAATTCGGCGGGAGGACCGGGGAAGGACACACACACGTTCCCCCCCCCACAGACAGGCCCCCCCCCGTGCCCCTGGCAGCCCCGGGGGCGGCGGAGGCCGCGCCAGAGCCGCTGCCCGGTGTTGGAAGGCGCGGATCGTCCCGTTTCGCTTCCCAGTCCCTCCCCGGGGCCCGTCGCGTCACGGGTTCTGCTCGCACGCAGGCTGGTGCCTGTCTACATCTATATATTTATTTTGGGGCGTCGGCAGCGGTCGGCTGCTGCAGCAGCTGCTTTTTGGGGATTGGAAGTGGGCTGCCCCTTTGCCACTGAGAGAGCAAGCCTCTCGCTGCGCCCCTGCTCCCAAGTGGCTCGCTTCCCTGAGCTCCAGTCCTGTGGGAAAACCGCAGGTGGGCGGCTGGATTCGTGAGAGTGAGGCGAGAGAGCGGTTTTACCAGAAGGTCTTCCCGTGTGTGTTGGGGCTATGCATCTGAAGTGTTTGCTAATTTACAGGTAGAATGCCTATATTAAAATTTTCAGATATGGGTGTCTAAAATTAGTCCCTTACTGCAAGTACCTGGCCCGCTCTTGCCATGCTGCGTTCTCCTGGAATTCCAACCTAGATCTGGTTTGGGTATCTAAATACAGATTTTTGGATCCTAGTGGCTACCAAATAACGTAAATATTTGTCTTGAATTTTTCCTGTGCGTCTGTATTGAAGGTATAAGTTACTAAATAAATAGAGGCAATCTTAATCCATAAAGCAGGATTTTATACGTGCTTTGAGCACGTTGCAAAGTGTATAGATGGATTTCTGTGACACGGAGCTTACCTGTAAGGAGACTACCTCTTTACAGTGTTCTAGTTGGCTAGTAATTTGCTGACTTCTCTGCTTGTTTGTTATTGTTACTTACTCTTTTTTTTTCTCTTTCCCCTCCCCACTTTTTTCCTTCCAAATGCTGCTAACCTAGGGAGCCGTTAGTGAGGTAAGGCCTGAATCAGTCTTGTCAAGGTTTGTTTTTGATACATGTACTGGCCATGCATAGAATTTTATACTGACTCCTCGGTGTGGCTTTTATGTTGTATTTAGGGTGGGGGGGTTTGACCAGGTGACCTACAGAGGTCCCTTCCAACCTTGGCCATTCTGTGATTCTTTGAACCCCAAATTCCTGATTTACTTCTAGCTCTGGAGGTAAAATAGCTTTTCCTTACCGATAATACTGATGCATTGTGGTAAACAGTGTAGAAACTTAGTTTAAATTAAAAACTCTAAATATTTAATGTGGTAATGGGGCAGGGGGAGGGGATCATGGTTGCTGAATCAAATATGGAACAGCGTAGGTAACCAAGATGGATTGAGAAGCTTCTCTTGGCTTTTTTCCAAGCTTTATACCTATCACTCAGACCTTTTTTCGCAGACATTGACCTGGATATTCTCAAAAGTTTGAAAGAATGAACCTTCTTCAGCTAAATGTGCACAAATTCCATGGTTGAATGAGCTACTGAAGTTTGTGTAACTTAATTAGCAATACAGTTTTGCCACTAAAGATGTAGTGCATTCCTTATGCTGTGGGCACAAAGTGTGCATGGACAGATGAGCATCGTATGTGATGCTGCAGTGAAGCATAGTGAAGTTATCTAAATACCAGTTGTTCATTAGTTAATAGCTTGTGCACATTCTTTAAGATGGAATAGTAGTTTATTTTTAAACATACTTCTTGCCTCTCTCATGCCATGCCACACTTTCTGTTGCCCTGCATTTCACATATCCTTAGGTATGTCACCTTTTATGTTTCCATATCATTTTTAAGTAGTGGCTGTGCCGTTACCCACTCAAGTGGTGCTGTCTGTCTTCATTGCTATTGTCTTGCATTCCTCCAGCTTCTCTTCCTACTGAGAGTAGTTCATGTTCCAGAAATCTGCTGGGTTTTTTTGTTTGTTTTTTTCAAAGAAATTTTTTGTTCTATCAAGGTGACAGTCCAATCAGCACAGACAGCCATCAAAATCTGCGTTGGGTGTGTCTCTACTCATACAGGCAATCAGGCATGTGAAGGGAAAAGTACTTCTGTGATTTTTATGCTCTTCACAGTCTTTTGAAGCGTATTGGTTTTATTTTGGATAATCAAGGGTATTACAAATGTAAAATTCTGTTCTCTTTTTCTAAGCTTAATTTTAAATACTGTGTTTTAAAGAACTTTAGCACATATGTACAAAATAAAATCTCTAGTATTATAGGGATATGCCACTGAAGAGTTTCATTCACAAATTATTTCAATTTGGGAGTACTGTTAGAAATTGTTTAAGAATTCACCTACTTTTGCTTGATAATTATATTTAAAAGTTGCTCATGTTTTGGTTTTGTCTTTTTTTTTAAGGCATCTCGAGTGGTGGTAGCGTCGCGTAACTATGCAGACTTTGCAAGTGAAGCTACATTTGAGATTAAGGTAAAGCAGCTGAACACTGGCACTATGTGTAAGGGCTTGTTGTAGATCCTGACATGATGGACTTGCCTCCTTATTGTTTCAATTAGCAAAATGCTGTTGGAATTTCCAGAACCAAACTCCTCGCTATCTGGCCTGATTTCTAAATGCAGGTGGAAGTACTGTGCTTGACAGAGTATAGTAGTGTTACTTAAGAATGTTAAGTTGTGATTCTTTGCAGCTGTGATACTGCAACACAGCTGTGGGAATGGAGTTACATAGGAGCTAAAGAACCTTTTCTGTTCTGAGGGCAAGAGTATTAATGCTTTTAAAACAAATAGCTCATGTTTGCTGCCTGCCCTGCTTCCCATCTCCCTTTTGTTTATGGTGTCACGGGTGCTGTATCCCGGATGTGCAGCTGATTGAGGTTTGTATGCTTTTCGAGGAAAAAATAAGGCATCCGTTTTCACGCATGACTTGGTGCTGCTCAAAAAATGTGCATTATGTTCTGTCAGTTTTCCACAGTGACTAGGTCTTGGTAAGAAGTGATGCTTCCGTTGGCAGTAGCTTTTGTGCTGGCTTTCAGGAATTGATAAAAGAAGCTCTGAAAGAAATTTTTTCATTTTCCTTTTACCTGCTCCCTGTTTTTCTGTGCCTGTAAAGTATTGAAATTGTTTTCAAGCAGGAGGGAGGGAAAATACCTTTACATGAAAAGTCTTTTCTGAGTAGGTACAAGGTTTAACATTTGGTCCTGTGTTGATTACAAGACTCCAGAGTTCCTATGTGAACTCTGAAGCAGAGCTGTCTTAAGAGTAGTGTGCACATGTTATATCAAATTCATCTAGGTGTCAGTGGATTTGCTCTGGAGAAGCTTTGCTTTAATGTAGGCTGTCTTTAATCTGTATAGCAGTATTTTGGCCATTTCACCTGCACTGACAGTAATTTGTTTGGTCTGTTCCACTGAAGTTGACTGATAGTATTTTTTGATTTTTTTTTTTAATTTTTGTTTTGTAGGGGTACCTAAAATCAGTCCTCCGTGCAGCTCTATTGAGTCCGTGGATGGGGAGGAAGTTGTACTGTACACACAGTGGTTTGACTGGCAGGGTGGCTGGTGCAGCAGTGGTTTATTATTACTTCTTTAGAAGTGGTGGTAGAAGAGGTGAAGTCCAGTCTTAGGACCATATCTTACAAATTGTTTCATAAAGGAAGCTGTATTTTAACTCTTCACTAAGCCTTTGTAACTCTTGCCAAGCGTTTGGCATGTAACAACCATGGAAGTGCGCTTTTCCAGTATTTTGCGAGGACTGTAGTTCATCTGCTGCTAGTTTCATGAGTGGAAATCTGTCTTCATTAAAAGTAAAGTTTTTATTTCCCTTAATTCGGAAATAGCGTGCAAACTTTACAGTTATTTTGACCTAGAAATTCAGGTTTTGCTGGCTTTCTTTTAAAAAAGATACTAAAATCTGAATTTGAAAATGGCGCATCATAAAAAACCCTAAGTGATATTGATAAATACGATTCATTACTTTCAAGAAATGACTGCTTTGTCAACTCTGCAGAAATGTGACCTCCATCGCCTGGAAGAAGGCCCTAGTACCACAGCAGTGATGACTCGAGAGGAGGGGCTCCATTACTACAAGACAATGCAGACCATACGACGCATGGAGCTGAAGTCTGACCAGCTGTACAAGCAGAAGATTATTCGCGGCTTCTGCCACTTATATGATGGTCAGGTGAGATTTTTTTTTTCCCCAAAGAGGTTTTATATTATTGTCTTACCTCACTTAAATTAAGGATTTGAATAGAGTGGAGAGTAAATCTAGAACTGAGTATCTACGTACAATATCGGTCTGAAGTTGTAGCTGGATCCACGATTTAGTTCATTATTTCTTTAAAAACAATGTCTTAGCATGCAAGGGAATCCCCGAGATCTTGGGACAGCAATAGGAAGAGAGAGAAGGTAAGGTGCAGCTGAAGATCAGCTGAATGTGAGGAATGAGCAACTGCAGCATATTAAATTCAAGATGCTTGGAGGCCCACATTTTCCTCCTCCACACTCCATTCATGTCTTTTGTTCCAGTATCTCTTGGATCACATGCCTGCTAGAAAGCAACAGCTAGGAGAAGGAACATCATGAACAGTGAAACTTTGCTGTCTGTCCATCCCACACCCTGCCCATTATTGAATTGCAGTTTAGGTGTTGGTGCAATTTAGGTGCAATTATGCAATTGCAGTTCTTTAGATGCAGAGAAGTCCTCAGATTTTTGCAGCTTCTGGTTCCCCTCCTGTCTGCTTTTGTTAGTCAGATTGGAATTTAGAGCCCATGGCGGTTGTAGCTCCAGGCCTGCTGCCCCTTGGGATCTAAGGCACTCTCCTGCATCTGGGCTTTTCCTGTTTTCTGCTGATATTTGATATAAGGGGGGGGAGGGATCATAGGTAGCCCTTGCTACACTGCTGACTGTGGAAGTTGTGTGCTTTTTTTCATTGCTGAGCTTACTTTTCCATTGTAACAGGAGGCTTGCTGTGTAGGGCTTGAAGTCGCCATAAAGCCTACAGACCATGTGATAACAGCTTACAGAGCTCACGGCTTTACCTATGCGCGAGGAGTGCCTGTTAGAGAAATTCTTGCTGAACTTACAGGTTTGTGCTAAGTAAAATGAGGATTTGCATGCTGCTGTACTTGTGTCAGAATTTTTTATTCAAATTCAAAATAATGTTGATGTACAAAGTTTACTGGGGCTTCAGAAGCAGTTTAGTGACATAGCAGGATAAATCAATGTTATAATTTTATGATGCAACCACTTTTTACTATAAAATGTAAGTCATAAGGAGTATTTAAGTGCTGGTACTTCTAAAGCACAAATTCAGAAACTTTTTCCTGATACCATAAGCTGTATTTATTGTGCTGCAGCTGTGTGTTTAAATGGAACTTGCTGGTGCTAGGCATCTGTTGTCAATAGGACTGGGTGTTACTCTCTCCAGGAGAGAGACCTGTGTTTTCGGAATTACGCTGCTGAAGTCTTAGGAGGAATGGTAAATGCTGCCTGTAATGATGAAGTGAATGGTTTGGGAAAATTTGGCTGTACCAAGAATAATATTAAATGGCAGCCTAGACAGATCTAAGATTTTGCAGAAAGGAGAGATGGTTATTCGCAATAGGGTTGTGGGTGTGGAGCAGGGAAGAGAAGAGAGGGTCAGCCTGCTGAACGCTCAGAGATCTGGGAATGGATGCCAGAAGTGAAAAATGAACATGGAGTTTGAAGGCCTTTATGAATCACTGGTATAATAAAAGACTTGATCTGAGAATTTGCATGCTTGAAATGTTAATACAGGAAAACATGTTTCAGAGGTAGAGAAGAGGTATGGTTTCGTATCCTAAGAATGTGTGTGTGTGTTAATGCATATTAATAATGTACACAAAAGCCCAGAATCTAGTGGATGATCGACTTGCCAAGTGTCGCTGGATACTGATAAGAGGGAAACTAAATGAGATTGTCATGACTTAAGTCTACTATTGGCCCTGAAACTTCAAATATCAGTGATGTGGGTTTTTTTTTTTTATTTCTTCTCATGACATGCATCATCTTCTATAGCACTACGCTTGGTTTTAGTGGGGTTCTTTTAATTGGGAGAGAGCAGCTGCAATATAGAGATTGTTCTTCCAAGAAATGATGCTTGGGGCAAGTTTCTAGAGTGCTGCTAGAACTGATTCTAGCAAACAAAGATCTTGACTGAAAATGCCAAACTGAAAGACAGCCTGAGTTACAATGACCAGGAAATGACGGAATTAAAAAGTCTTTCAAGGAGCAGGAAGTGGAGTTACCCAAAGTAAGACTAGTAGATAAGATCCTACAGGAAAAAAACAATAGAGAAGGACTTCTCAGAATTGACAATTCCCAGAGCAATGGTTTTCTGTTCTAAGAGAAGTATAAAGTATAGCAGAAAGTGACATTGGTCAATCAGGAGTTCTTAAATAACTTCTAAAATACAAGAAGGGATTGCACAAAAAGTGGAGGGAGATTGCTGAAGTTAAATTACACTTAAAAAATAGTTTTCTGATTAAAACTAGGCTATTCTTTTTTTTTTTTTGCTTTGGCTCTAGCTGGCAGAATCCATAAAAGCTCACATGAAACCAATTTGTAAGCATATGAAAGGCATGAGAAAGACTAATAAAAATGATCCACTATTAATTAAGAGAAGTACAAATTCCAGACAGAGATCCAGCATTCAACTTCTAAAATAAACACTGAGGCTAAGGCAAAAAAACCCACACCAGTCAAACGAGCTGTGCTTCTTAGAAATAAAACACACGCTTCTGCAGCTAGTAACAAGACAGTTGAGAACAAGAAATGGGGTGGGCTGATGAGAAATTCTGTGTTCTTAGATAAGCTCATTTAAATAGGGTTTGTTGTAATGCTTCATGGACCACTAGTTATCTTCAAACTACAGCTTGAGTAAAGCTGGGCTAGGTGACTTTTAGATGTTTATCCTGAGGTGGGATGGGGAGCTGTTGGATTTTTTCTCTCTCTTTTTATTTTTTAATGTCCTATCTGTAACTTTTAATTCTGGTTATTGTCACAGGAAAGACAAGTGTAGATTATTGCAACCAATTTGGGACAGTGTTCGTACCTTTCTTGCAGAAGCCAAAAGTAATAAGGACTGTATATACTTCCTACAGATTACATATATGAGAAATACAGACCATGTTGGCTATCAAAACCAAAAAAAATTCCAAACCAAAACATAATTACCAGAAAGTGCTTTTGTATAGCAGGACACTGAAACTTCTTGGTTGGTTTTAAAATTTCTTCTTAATCTCATTCTGTATTTCCTGAATTATTTTTCATCACCATTCTCTTTCTCTCCCTTATTTGTTTTGTTTTATATTTAACTGTAAACTCTTTGGGGAGAGGCCATTGTGTCTTAACTCCACATGGATCTAATGGCAACATGGTCTTAGTGTTACTACCTTTAGGAATTGAATTAGATGTTCCCATTTGCATAGTATTTTTCCTCCGAAAAAATAAATTGCTTGTTATTCATGTTTCAGGTCGAAAAGGAGGATGTGTGAAGGGAAAAGGAGGATCAATGCATATGTATACCAAAAATTTCTATGGTGGCAATGGTATTGTTGGTGCTCAGGTATATATGTGACTTCTACTTTAAAGCACAAGTTGAATTTGGCTCATGTCCTGTGCCAGTGTTTCCTCTCAGTTTTTGCGGTGTGAGCCTGTATGCAGATACCACTGCTCTCTGGCTATTAAGTCTGTTATGCCTTTATTCTGGTTTGCTCACTGTTTTGTAAACTGTAGCAAAAATGAATCAAACTGAGAATATAGTTAATGTCTGTATTTTGGCTGTAATGCAGATTGGAACAAATGGAAGTGGGTTGTTAACAACTTGTTTGTTGAGCAGATCTCAAACAATGTAGATGTCTCTATGTGGTTCACAAGCTGCCTGTCTCCAACTCCTCTCAACATTGTTCTAAAATTTTGGTTTCTCCTGTACTCTGTGATAGGTTCCTCTTGGAGCTGGGATTGCGCTGGCCTGTAAATACTTTGGTAAAAACGAAATCTGTCTGACGTTATATGGGGATGGTGCAGCCAACCAGGTAAAGGAGCTTTGTCTAGCGTGGATGTGGGTAATCCATTTTCCTCCTGTGAACTGTGAGCTCTGCCAGGCGGTGGGAGAGCACCTTCTGCCCTGTCGGTGTAGTACCTGCAACCCAGGCAGTGTCTGACTTGGCACTTAGGCTGAGATTTGTGCGTTGTGCTTTCTGCTGCAAGGATGCTTTATTGAAGGAGTCTGCCGATGCTGAAAAAGCAGTCCTGGAGAGAGAGGACAATGTACGCCCTCTGTCCTACAGTCGGTTTCTCTTGGGGCTTTTGTTGTGAAGTGCTGTTCACTGAGGCAAACTTCATGTAGGTGCTGGGACATCTTGCAAATTTAGGACTCCAGCACCTCCTGTTTGTGTTGTCTTAGGCATTTGAGTAGGGGTGTGTTTCAAGAACTGTATAGTCCTCAGAGGGGCGATTCAGATGACCAGTGAAGTTAATTGCTAGATGCTCTTTATGTATCGGGAATGTAGCATGTGCTTGCATTTTGTTGTTTTCATCATGTTTTAGACCTGTGTAAATGCCTGTCCTTCCCTGCCCCATTTTGGACTCTGTCCTTGTTGCTGGACTGGAGGGATAGCTGCTCAGCTCCTTCCCTTCGGAGCCCTCCAGATACTCAGGGAGTGAGTGTAGTTAATGGTTAATTATGTGCACACTGCAGAGGTCATGGGAGGAGGGCCTTGCAGTTACTTTTGTTGTCCGCTTTCCAGTTGTGCATGGCTCACCTAAGTGTGGCACCCTGAAGCCTCTGTGCTGTATGGAGAGCTCTGAATGACAGCAGTGAAGAAGACAGTGCTGTTGAATAGGGAGAAACATGTAACTTACATTTCTGAAGACAAGAGGAGAGGACGGAGCATCTCGCAGACCCACTTACTATTGACATTCTGGCCAGTCTCTTCATGTTATCAGCAGAGACACAGATAAGAAATTGATTGTTTAGAGTGTACTGTTGATGCAGTTTCCCACTTTGAAAATGCTGATGGAGATCTCACTTCTTGTTTTCCCTGTTTTTGACTTAAAGTAGCAAGGCTGATGCGGTCGCTGTGGTCAAACCTTTTACTTTGCTGTAGCAGCATCCTGCCAGATGTGAAGTTTTTTTTATGACTGTTGCTGAAATACTTCAGTTAAAGTTGAAGGTTTTGTGCTACCCTAACACAGATACTGATAGAGGTTTAAAAATTAAGTTCTATAAACTGTTAGTTGAAAGTCACCTCATATAGTGTAGCTTCTTTTTTATTCCTGCTGAGCTGCAGCGACAGGTTTCAGATCACTTTTCGTATTAAAATTTTTCTTAGCTAGACTTCTACAACTGAACAATTTTCAGTAGAGCATAATACTTGAAGGCTGAGCTCTCTGTCTAGATGTAACTTGCTCTTTTTCTTTCAGGGCCAGATATTTGAAACATACAATATGGCTGCCTTATGGAAGTTGCCTTGTATTTTTATCTGTGAGAACAATCGGTATGGAATGGGAACTTCAGTTGAAAGAGCTGCAGCCAGTACTGACTACTACAAAAGAGGAGACTTCATTCCAGGGCTCAGGGTGAGCACAACCCCCGCTTTTTTTGAGGGGGGTGGAGGTGGGGCAATGTGCATGCACAGGCCTGCATGCACATGTATGCATTTCTTTTAGTTACAAATGTGTTTAGAGTTATTTTTTTGAATATAGGAAAACTTGAAACTGAATTCCTGCTGCACTTGTGGAAGTACTGAAATCGGAAGTTTGGGGTTTGGCATTTTTTTGGCCTCAACTTGTAGTTTCTGTTTATCAGGTGGATGGCATGGATGTTCTCTGTGTTCGAGAAGCAGCGAAGTTTGCAGCTGATTACTGTAGAGCTGGAAAAGTAAGTCTGTAATTGTCATTCCCTTTCCATAGGTGAAATTCTTAGCCAGATTATTGCTGCATAAAAAATTCCTCATCTAGCTCATTTTCTCCAGTCACTGCTGGAACTTTATTTGATTTTTTCCTTTTTTTCTCTGCAGTGTCAAACCTGTCAGCAATTGAGTGGTTCTTTAATTTTGTTAGAATTTATTAACATGCAGTTGGTATTAGCCAAGTATTGTGGTTTCACCCCAGCCAGCAACTAAGCACCAGGCAGCTGCTCACTCACTCACTCCCCCCCCACCCAGTGGGATGGGGGGAGAAAATCAAGAAAAGTAAAACTCATGGGTTGAGATAAGAACAGTTTAATAGAACAGAAAAGAAGAAACTAATAATGGTAATAATAAAATGACAATAATAATAATAAAAGGATTGGAATATACAAAACAAGTGATGCACAATGCAATCGCTCACCACTCGCTGACCGAAGCCCAGTTAATGCCTG
>JANZLQ010000061.1:19381002-19393240 GCA_026212715.1 Elanus axillaris | reverse complement strand
TCCTTGCGCCCCCCCAGCCTGCTCGCTGGCTGGGCATCAGAAGCTGGAAAGTCCTTGACTTGGTCTAAACATGACTTAAAAACAACTGAAAACAACACTGCGTTATCAATGTTCTTCTCATACCAAACCCAAAACTCAACACTATACCAGCTACTAGAAAGAGAATTAACTCTGTCCCAGCTAAAGCCAGGACACCAAGCATTTTAAAAATATATATATGTCCTGATACTGTCATATTTTTTTCCCCATTTCTATCCCAGTTAAATTTTGTTGTGAAAGGTGTTCTGTCGGGCAGTTGTCTTCTTTGTGAAGAGATTAGTTGGGGAAAGCATCAAGGAAAGTAGTAATCATTCTATATTTACAACAAATAGAAAGTGAAGTAAAAGTTTTGTGAGTCAATGTTGGTGTCTGTCACCCAAGTATGATACATTGTTTTTGAAGATTTTTAATACTTGGTAAAATAATGTTTGTGCTGGGAACGTACAACAGAAAAAGAATAAAAGTTGATACAGAAGAGTAATGTTCTGTGACCTACCATCTCACAGTGAAACAACAATTTGAAATAGTATGAGTAACAGTGGAATGATATTGGAAGGGAAGAAATGTTTAATGCTGCTCAATAAGAACATGAGAATAAATGCTTACAATATCAACACAGGCTTTCATTTGAAAAGAGCCAGGTTTTATTTTACTAGTTGTGATAATGTTATGTAAATTGAAAAAACCCACGGAATTAAAATAATGAATCATTGGTGCAATTCACCTATGGCAAATACTTGCTGCTAGAACAACAAATTGGTCACTCAAGGTGGTAACACCCTCTATCATTTTTTTCTTTTTAAGGGTCCTATTCTGATGGAGTTACAGACATACCGTTATCATGGCCACAGTATGAGTGACCCTGGAATAAGGTACTGTGACATTCTGTCTTGGCATTCATTGAAAACAAGTTAAGTATTGATGGTCAAAATCCATCTTGGATTCAATGTTTAAATCCATTGTGAAGCGCATATAAAGGTTATGATGAAATTGCTATGAGCAGTCTGATCACTCATCTCATTGCTCAGTTGATAATCCATGGCCGTGTAATGTACCTGTTTTACTTGAAGTATTAAGAGATCTAGTTTTAGAACAAGCACAGTGTCAGTTAAACTTCTGTGCTTTCTACTAATGATTTCTGCTTTCAGTGTGACTTTATGGTGTGTCCTAATTAAGCTTTGAGTGCAAAGCACCATGCTTTTCCAAGGCTTTTAGAATTATTTCAAATCCTGTAAGCTACACTTCCTGGAACAGTTTGGACTGTCCAGTCAAGTGGAACACTTACTAAAAATACAGATGTATAGGTGCCAAAAAGACTCGGGCATTGTGCTAGCTGACGACCCTGAATTGATCTACATGAAGTAGAGGTGTATCCCAGCGCTTTGCTGGAAACTTGGAGTGAACTGGACGCATGCAGCAAGTCATCTCGCCCCGCTGTAGGGGTGGTGGGAAGGAGGAAATGCGGCCCCCTTGTCGTAACTGGCTCAGGCTGGCGTTGCTCCCCTTTCCCTGCCTACATTACACTCGAGTCTGGAGTTACTTAAGCTTGGTTGCTGCTTACAGATCTAAAAGGTGTTTTAGATGTAGCTGTGCCACCCTTTGAGTGATAAATGTTGCTGCATTTTTCATTGCGTTCCTGACAATTATTTGGTCACAGCTTTTTCTGAAAGTGAGCTGTGTCTAGAACCTCACCTCTGTTCAAGGGTACTGCTGAAGAAGTTCATGTCTTTGCTTGTCTCGCTCCTAGCTATCGTACTAGAGAAGAAATTCAAGAAGTGAGAAGCAAAAGTGATCCCATTACTTTGCTGAAGGACAGAATGGTCAACAATAACCTTGCTAGCATTGAAGAATTAAAGGTATGGCTTTTAGTTGCTATTTAAGCAAGCTCTTGAGTGTTCACACAGTAATCATCTCTGAACAGCACATCATAGGGCAGCATGCATCGCTTGTTCTTTGAAGGTCTTTAAAGTTTGTTTTAACATCACTTTTATTGGTGAAGTTGAAGTTTTGTTGCAGCCCAGCTAATGAAGTTGTACTCTGATGGAAAGGTGTTTTGCTTTTGGGTGCTGAGTGCGAGTCAGGGGTATGAGGCTGTGTGTATGGGTGCTGGTGTTTCAAATACAACTCTTGTCATCTACTAACACGCAGAAATCAAAATTACCCAGGTTTTCTTGACTGCCTAGGAAAGGGTAAGTCTCTGAAAGGGAAATTATCAATAGTGAAAAATCCTAGTGAAGGAGCCAGGAACCCTCTAAGCAAATGTACTTTCATCAACTCTGTCTAAAAAATCAAAATGACACTGACACTCTCAGTGTTTTGCAGGATCAGAATTGAAAATGTAGAGGCTCAGTGGGTTACTGGTACTATCCAAAAGGGACAACTGCTGCAGTTTAGTAGGGAGGGAGTTTTCACAGGTTTTTAATTTATGTTTTAGATAGTGTTAATGCTAATTCTGGCCAATACTTAATAATCATTGTGTTTAAATTTAAAATTATGATGCTTTTTCTGAGCCATCTTCTAATAAGCATCTGTTTTGGGTTTAGGAAATTGATGTGGCAGTAAGGAAGGAGATTGAGGAAGCTGCTCAGTTTGCTACCACTGACCCAGAGCCACCACTGGAAGAACTAGGTAACCACATCTACTTCAATGAGCCACCCTTTGAAGTGCGTGGCCCAAACCAGTGGATAAGGTACAAGTCTGTCAGCTAAAGGCCTTTTTGTTGGTGTAACTTATTCATAAGAATAAGTGAATGCATTTACAGGAACGATAATGACTCAGAAACAACCCTTATGCTTATTTAAAAGCTCTTTCAAAAGAGGAAATGTGTAGGGAAATCCATCTCAGTATGGATTTTCTTAAACATGCTGAATGTTGTTTCAGAAGGAGCTAAATTAAGAGAAAGCAGTGGTTTATTTAAATTGCTATATATTTGCTTGACTGACTTTTCTTTGGATTGCTGTATGTTATGTACAGTGTAAAAAAAAAATAAAAATTAAACTTTAACATTTATCTAGGGTGCTGTTTACTTTGTTTCTTGATGAACCACTTCCCCCAAAACTCACCAAAAAAGTGACTTAGATGCTATGGTTTTGCTGCAGAAAAGTTACTAAATAAGAATGTCACACCAGGCCTTTTTTAGTAGTTCAGTGAGAGTAGATTTAATAGAAAAAGCTATATCCATTCATCTCTGAAGAGGTGACATATGTTGTAGCATATCCCCTCCCTGCTCAAACCATCAGCCAGCAGAACTGTAACATGATTTAAGGTCACAGCTTTCACAATGCTAAAGCCAGTCCAGGTGTGGGTACTTGTTTTGCAGAAAAGTTTGGGTTTGTTTTTTTTTTTTTTGCACTAATGCGTTTGCCTCTGCATTACTTGGTCATAAATTATTTAAGTGCGTTGATACTGACTTCCACAGTGAATAGTAACAGCTTTTATTACACTGATGGTCAAAACAAGCTACATAATTGTGCAAAGCCTGCAAGGCCACTGTACATACATACATACAGCTAATAATTTAAGTGTTAGGAATGTATCTTTCATTTGTTTATTCCCATTTCATGTTCTCCTGCTGAAGCATTAACCTTCTGCACTGAGGTCTTACCAGATGTTTGTCGGTGGTTTAATATTGCATTCCAAATTCTGCAGGCAAGACCACCCCTGGATGGAGAAGAATAGAGAACAGTTAGGGGAAAGTCCCTCATCTCCATTGCTCTGAAGTGAGCAAGAGGTAAAACCTAAAAATCCCAAGGGTGTACCAGTTACAACAGTATATAGAAAACACTACACCACTTCTTTAAGGTTATAGTTAAAACAACTTCTTCCAGGTCAGCCAGGGGGTAACAGAATGATGAAGAAAGGACTTGAATCAATGGGTAGGAAAAATAAGGTCTTTATGCCTATTTTCCATATGATTACATCGTCCTGAAGGGTGCGGAAATGGCTCCCAACCTTGATTAAATGCCAGAACTTGATGGCTTGAAGCACTGTAGGTGTAGTTGTTCTGCTGCAGCAGTTAAGATGTGAAAAACTTTAACAGAAAATCAGGGCTGAAATTCACAGCAATTGCCACTGAGCTAACACTGACCTATTTGAATAACCTAATTTCTAAAAGTATTTTTATGAATGACTTTAATCTCTTAACAATGAACTAATAAGTACTTCTTCCTTACCGCAGTTGAAGATACTGCAAATCATCTTTAGTGATGTCATTAAGGACAGCACTTAGTGTATAATCTTCTTCAGCAAACTAAAAGGCAAATTTATTCCTAAATTAATATTCCTTCTTTGAAACCACACTGCTAATTATGATTACAATGACTTAAGGTGATTTTTTTTGGTTTTTAGGTGTTTGTTGGATTTTTTTGGTTTTTACCCTCTTAATGGCATCCAAGTCTGCTCCTTGTTGTTTGAGCCAGTTCATGAGGTCAGGGTCTACATTTTCTCTAAAAGTTGCTGCAGAGCATTGGGAATCTTTAACAGAAAACAAATGTATAGGTTACTACACCTCAAAACTAGGGCAAAAGTGGTGGTTTCCAGACTACTGAAGCTTAAAATACAGAGTCTTTTACCTTTTAAACAAACACATGATCCAATATATTTGTGTGTAACTGTAAAAGTATGCAGTATCTCATCATACCTTTGGGTTTAAGTTTTAATTGAAGCAAGCGTAATTCCTGAGTCTTTTGCTCCAAAGATTGTTGTAAGAGGGTCTGATATTCTTTCTCCTTCTGAACAAGGTTTTCCAAAAGCCTGTTGGTATATGAGAGAGATTGGACATAACCCTACTGAGTCTAGCTGAAAAAAAAGGCTTACCATTTCTAACTACTACCAAAGGACAGAGACACTTGAGAGATGCTGTCTTAAGTAACATATTTTACAGCTTGCAGACTTCATTTTGGTTGTCTGAGACTCAGTGTAGTGGTGGCACTTGAAGGTTTTCATCTTTGCAGAATTCACTAAATAGCTCGTAAATTCTGTTACTGCTTTGCAGCCTCCCTGGGCAGAGTTGCTGCCTTTACCCTGTAATTTACTGCTGAACAGCGGAACACTGATGTTTTGCCAGGGACTTAATGATGACAGATTTACATCACATTGCTAAAGAAGAATGGGACCTTCTGGTGTTAATACACTGGCAGCAGCCTACAAATGTAACCCATGTGAAACAGGAGAGGGGCTCTGCTGAGCTCCGCTTGTGCTCATTAGTGGGCAGCCTGTCCTGCGGGCCAGGCTCTCCTGGCCATTTCTTGCAGGAACAGCGTTGAGGGTGCTGCCACTGGGTCAGGTGGCAGCCAGGGAGTCAAGGAAGTAGGAAGGAAAGGGGCGCAGGTGCACAAGCCTTAACAGTAGAAATGCAATATGACATTCTGCAATTAAAAAATTCATTACACAGAAACAAAGGTTGTGCTGAAAGGCTGGTGAGTTGTCATACCAGTGCTGCCAGCGTATTCTGAATCCGTTTATGTTCCTGGGAGGTCTGCTTTACCATGAGGCAGTTGCAGTGGGTGACCAGTATTCATGTTACGTATGTATGTGTCACTGTAGAAAGTAGCGTCTGAGAGCTTTTCAAAGACTGCCTGAAAATAAATGCCCAGTCATTGTGGGAGGGTTACCTTAAGGTCTCTTGTTTAAGTCTGCCCAACTCCAGGCTAAGCTGCTGCTGAGCCTCATGTGACACCACAGAACTAAGGGTGCTGACTCCTGAGGCGACAGCAGGATCCTCGGCCCCGTTTTGTTCGGCGGGCTGGAAACTGTCGTCCACTTCATCACCGTCCTTGTCCCCACCTTCAGTTTCTGATGTGGGCTCAAAGTGAGCTCGAAGCTCTGGTAAGAGGAAACAGTGTAAGCATAAGCAAAGAAGAGCAGAGGAGAGAAGTATGGAAAAGCATAGAATAGAATAGAAGAGATGAAAATAGAACAGAATAAGGTAGAATAGATTAGAACAGAATAGAGTAGAAAAGAGAAGAAAAAAGTACGGGATAGGATAGAACAGAATAAGGTAGAATACACAAGATTAGAACATAATAGAAAAGAATAGATTAAAAAAGAATAGAGTAAGATAGAATAGAAATGAATGGAACAGGATAGGATAAGATAGAATGAACAGAATAAGGTAAAATAGAATAGATTAGAATAGAACAAAAAAATGGAATAGTATGGAATAAAATAGAATTGGATGGAGTGGAATAAGGTACAAGAGCATAAGAGTAGAAGGCAATAGATGAGGATAGGGTAGAATGAGTACAAGAGGCTAGAGGAGGAGAGGGTATAAAAGCATGGAATATCGTAGGGTAGGATGTGATGGAATGACAGCATAGGGTAGGATAGAATGAGAGAATAGAATGGGATAGGACAGGATAGAATGATAGAATTTGATAGAGTAGGATAGAATGTGATAGCATAGAATGCGCTAGGATTAGATGGAATGGGACAGAATAGACGGATAGGATAGGACAGAAGAGAATGGGATATAGAGGTAGAATGCAATACAGGTGGGATGTGATATGTGATGAATGTGTCAGAAAAGAAGAGATCTGTCAGAATGACAGAAAGTGACAGAAAAAGTAGAATGTGTCAGGATGTGTCAGGATGTGACAGAATGTGTCAGAAAAGAATGAATGTGTCAGAATGTGTCAGGATGTGACAGAAAAGAATGAATGTGTCAGGATGTGACAGGATGTGTCAGAATCTGACAGGATGTGTCAGAATGTGACAGGAAGTGACAGGATGTGACAGAATGTGTCAGGATCTGACAGAATGTGTCAGAAAAGAATGAATGTGTCAGAATGTGACAGGATCTGACAGAATGTGACAGGATCTGACAGAATGTGACAGGATCTGACAGAATGTGACAGGATGTGTCAGGATGTGACAGGATGTGACAGGATGTGACAGGATGTGACAGGATCTGACAGAATGTGTCAGGATCTGACAGGATCTGACAGAATGTGACATGATGTGTCAGAATGTGACAGAATGTGTCAGAATGTGACACGATGAGACAGAATGTGTCAGGATGTGACAGAATATGTCAGAATGTGACAGGATGTGTCAGAATGTGTCAGGATGTGACAGAATATGTCAGAATGTGACAGGATGTGTCAGAATGTGACAGGATGTGTCAGAATGTGACAGAATGTGTCAGGATGTGTCAGAATGTGACAGAATGTGTCAGAATGTGACAGGATGTGTCAGAATGTGACAGGATGTGTCAGGATGTGTCAGAATGTGTCAGGATGTGTCAGGATGTGTCAGAATGTGACACGATGTGTCAGAATGTGACAGGATGTGTCAGGATGTGTCAGAAAAGAATGAATGTGACAGGATGTTACAGAATGTGACAGAATGTGTCAGGATCTGACAGAATGTGTCAGAATGTGTCAGGATGTGACAGGAAGTGACAGGATGTGACAGAATGTGTCAGGATCTGACAGAATGTGTCAGAATGTGACAGGATGTGTCAGAATGTGTCAGGATCTGACAGGATGTGACAGGATCTGTCAGAATGTGTCAGAATGTGACGTCAGAATGTGACAGAATGTGACAGAATGTGTCAGAATGTGACAGAATGTGACAGAATGTGTCAGAATGTGACAGAATGTGACAGAATGTGTCAGAATGTGAAAGAATGTGTCAGAATGTGTCAGGATGTGACAGAATGTGTCAGAATGTGACAGAATGTGTCAGAATGTGACAGGATGTGTCAGAATGTGTCAGAATGTGACAGAATGTGTCAGAATGTGACACGATGTGACAGAATATGTCAGAATGTGACAGGATGTGTCAGAATGTGTCAGAATGTGTCAGGATCCGACAGAATGTGTCAGAAAAGAATGAATGTGTCAGAATGTGACAGAATGTGTCACAATGTGACAGAATGTGTCAGAATGTGACACGATGTGACAGAATGTGACACGATGTGACAGGATGTGTCAGAATGTGACAGAATGTGACACGATGTGACAGGATGTGTCAGAATGTGACAGAATATGTCAGAATGTGACACGATGTGTCAGAATGTGACAGAATATGTCAGAATGTGACAGAATATGTCAGAATGTGACAGAATGTGACACGATGTGACAGGATGTGTCAGAATGTGACAGGATGTGTCAGGATGTCAGAAAGTGACAGAAAGGAATGAATGCGTCAGGATGTGACAGAAAAGAACAGAATGTGTCAGAATTTCTTAGAAAATAATAGAATGTGACAGAATGTGTCAGGATGTGTCAGAATGTATTAGAAATTAATAGAATGTGACAGAATGTGTCAGGATGTTTCAGAACGTGACAGAAAAGGATAAAATGTGATAAAGTAAAATACGATAGTAATAGAAATTGATATAATAGAATGTAATAGAAAAGCATGGAGTGAATTACAGTGAAGTAGGATGCAGAGAAAGCGTATAGGATGGAGAAGAGTAAGAATAGTATAGGTTAGGATTGAATAGCATATAATAGCATAGTATGGGATAGGATGGAATGGAATAGAATGGAATGTAACAGGATGCAGGTTAGGATAGAATGGAATGGGAAAGAATGCAATAGAATAGGATAGGATATAGTGACTAGAATAAGGTAGGATAGGATAGGATAGAAAAGTATGAAACAGGACACGGCAGGATAGAATAGAATAGAATGCAAGAGTATGTAACAGAATAGGATATAACAGGATGGGATATAATAGAATAGGATAGGATAGAATAAAAATAGAAAAGAATAGAAAAGTATAGAAAAAATGCAGTAGATTAGGATAGGGTAGAATAGAATATTATAGAATAGAAAAGAGAATAGAGTAGAATGGAATAGAATACAACAGAATGCAATTTATTATTTTTAAGTAAGTCTGTCTTCAGAGGTAGTGCAGTTTGTTTTTTATTCCCGTGGGCGGGGGAGCTTCAGCAGAGGAAGCAGACCGCACGGTGTGCTTTACTGCAATACTGAGCAGGGGAGTAGCAAAGCCTTGTGCGAGCTGGACCACAGATTCTCTGGCATCGACTCTAAAGTAAATGAGAGTGGCGCTGTAATAGCTCAGCTGTGGCGTACCAGTAGAGGTAGGTAGCTGTAAATTACAGCTGTAGAGAGAACAAATACTGTTGTGATTAAATTAATAAGATAGTTAATAAATTTATTGAGAAACCCTTGAAAGCTTGCTTTTTTAAGAAACCACCAAGTGGTTTTTCCCATAATGCCCTTGACTGAAATATTTACAAAGCCTTTGTCTTTTCCTGGTAGCATTTCTAACCGCAGGTCTCTCAGAACTTGCTGCAGGTGGCCACCCTTCCTACCAAAGAATAGCTGGCATTTTTCCCCTACAAATGAAATCCTAAAAAATTTGGCCAATTGGGCTTGAAAGCCAAAGCAACTTCAGACTGAAAGGACTCGCCCTCACTAAGTGCTCTCGGCACATTCTCACCCTGGAAGGGTGCTCAGCACTTCAGAGAGTTACAAAACTACTTGCAAATTTCCAACTTAGATTTATTCCTAGACAGTTCTTAGTCATTTATCCTCTTTCTCGGTGGTGGTGATTTTTCCTACTATCCGTCTGTAGGCCAAAATCATACTCTTCCTCGTATTAAGGCACTCCCTTCTCTGCATCTGTTCCACAGCTCAGTAATCATTTTTCAGAACACAGAACCAGACCTGTGCAGTGTTAGTCACCTTGGATGCCATTAAAATGTTCTACAGTCATTTTCTTTCTTACTGGAATAGCTGCAGCTTGGACTGAATTTAATTTGCCTTTCTTTGGTCACGGTTGGACCACACTGGTGGTGCAGAACTGCTGTTATCTCCTAATTATGTGCTGCTGTACTGTGAATACAGCATTCATCCTGCACATCAACACTTCTTTCTGTACAACATTCTGACCCCGTGCCTTTGATGTAGTGGCACATGGGGTGCAGTTAATCGCACGCTGACAGATTAAACATCTCAACTGTTCCATTTGCTATCACTCTTTGATATGCAAGCAGCCACCCTTTTTTTTTAAAGATTATTTTCAGCAGCTTTGATTTACCTGGAATAAGAATAGTGACTGCTGCTTGGACTGCACGGCGAATTATGTTATCCATTGCAAACATCCAGTGGGGCCTTATTAAGTGGTTTCTTAACACTTTGTTCACCTATAAATAAATAAGCAAGTTAAACAAGTTAAATTAGCAGCAAACATTTGCTTACACCTCAGGAGAGAGGATCTTGTTTTTCAATAGTGAGTTGAATTTTTATGAAGTAACAACTGCACCAGTCACTAAAACTATCCCACCTTTGAAAGTCTACACAACAGATTGGACAGTTTCAGGCTAGAGCTTTCAAACCGTACCCAGGCTGCGACAGTCAAGCCCCTCTACAGTACAAGGAGGAAGAGGAGTGAGGAAGAGCAGGGAAGCTGCAAACCCCTGGGGCAAGCTCTGTCCAGGAAGAATTCCTCTCCCCCCCACCCCCCGCCGTGCTAGGCAAGGAACTCACCGCATCCTGAAATCCAAACAGCACCAGATGAATCTGATTGATGGAAGCGCTGTCAAAGTCCAAATCCATTTTCAACTTGGATATGGTAGAAGCCATCACTCTCTGCTCAGGAGAGCGTATGAAGTCCCTTAAAATCCCAATAATCTGCTTGATGTGGGCCACTGAAAGTTGCAGTTCTTCAGAGCTCTGGGGAATAGATAATGAACGTATATCAAGTAAATCCCAGAGTCATTAAACATTAGTTAGTAGCATTAGTATTTTTAGGGTTACAATTTATAGCTCTGCACATGTATATTTCACACTGATACACAGAAATCAAAGAACTTCTGTTCCTGCAAAGCCTTTATTTTCTACCTTTTTCCAACTACAGTTTTTTTTTAATAGTAATTCCTATTTTCCAAAAAATAAATTAAGTCTACTGCTACAGTGGCTGTCACAAAGGGAAGAGGGTCCAGATAATACCTACACATTTCTGCAATATACTGCAGAGGGCAGCTCTCCTCCATAAAAAACATCAGAGTGAATTGATAAGAGACCCAAATTTTTTAGATGCTATCCTTTCAATAAGCTGAATCTGGACTTGTACCTAATTACACAGACATTTGATTTCCTTAGGCAAAAAAGATATACATTATAGATATTTTATATATATACGTATATACATATATATATACACATTATAGATACATTTAGCAAAAGTCAGAAAAAGGTCTAAGATCACACAGTGGTAGGATGGAAGTGTTCACTCTACGTTTTGCCGTCCATAACCCCCACAGTTAAAGCCATCCAAGTGCCGGTGAGAACAACGACCTGTATAATTAAAGGTAAAGGGAGAAGTATTCCAGAAATTAAGGAAATAAGATGATTACAGCAGTGCTGCAAAACAGCTGGGGACTGAGGTAGGACTTGCTGTTACTAAATCCTTCTTTAGCCCAGAGAATATTTAGAGCCCCAGTCATCTCTGACTGAAATCTCACCTGTGAATTGTAGTCCTCCGTAAGGCTGTTTTGCAGTTCAAGCTCGGAGCAGAAATTTACCCCTGTGGCTCCCCCAGCCTGAGTTTGTGGGCCTTTCTCTCGGGCCTCTCTGGGAGCCCCCCGGCTCTGGGGCAAGCTGATCTGCACCGAGGCAGTCTGGAGGGGAGCGAGTGAGTGATGGGGAGAAGCAAAGCCCTGTGCTGTGTGGAGCCGGCCGCCCGCTCCGGGCTTGGCCGGAGCTGCCCCGGGAGCAGCAGGGCCCCAGCCGCAGCGCTGCGCCTGCCTTTGCTCCGAGACCAACGGCAGACCGGGGATCCCACAACGGGAGTCAGCAGGCTCCCCTTTATGGGCACGAAGTCCAGGTGAGACACCATGGCTGGACAAGAACAGGTAACGTCAGTGGCACATCAGAAGCAGACACGGAGAAGAAAAGGCTGAGCCGTCAGCTCTGTTACTGGAGAGTGGCATTGCTTGGCTACAGGTTAACCAAACACGATTTCTCTTGCTCCTCTTTTACAGTCACTAAACCTTCCTACTCAACCCTTCCCTCTACAGAAATCTACCTCAGCTTTTTTTAAGATTCATGAACTGTGTTCTTGGCATCTAGTTTACATATATTTTGAATTTAAAATTATTAATCGGTTCTCCGTCTTTAAAGCAAATCATACCCATTACTACCTGCTGTTCCATTTTCATGTCTTTAAAACCCAGAACAAACCACATTAAAAAAAACCCCAAACCACCAACCTCAGCCCCACC
>JANZLQ010000061.1:19349972-19380990 GCA_026212715.1 Elanus axillaris | reverse complement strand
CAAATGCCCCAAACCTCCCCTCCAAAAAAACCCAAGGCCCAGCAGTGGGCAAGAGGTGACATTTGCTATCCGTTCGGGCAACAGCAAAGGGCTCACACAGTTACAGGTCTCTGAGATTAAAGATGAACATCTTTCACGTTTAACAATCCAAACACCTTCACTTACTAGTTTTCAGAAACGGAATACTACTGCCTCGCTTGTCATTCGCCTTTTGACACGGGAAAAGGACAACCGCGCTGAAATTACCTGTGCAATACAGTCCTGCAAATTGGAAGCAACTTGATTCTGTTCTTCCTTAAGGATTTTATATAGGATCGCTCGGCGTTCGCTGTCCTTCCGCAGCAGAAACAGACCAGAATCCTTGTCCTCAAGGGAAGGAGAGGTGCTCCTGTCCTCCGAGGCAGAGCCCTCATCAGGCACACTGCGTCAGCAGCCAGGACCCACGCGCAAGAGAGACCTCAGCGTTAGCAACACGGCAGTACTGTCAGAAGTGAGTAGGGATACTTCAGAGGTTAAAAAAGTGAGTTAAACTGCAGCAGCGGATTGATCAGACTGTTGAACCCTAATTCCGAGACGGAAGATGGCTCAGATCCTCAGCTGTCGTAAACCTCGCTGAAGCCAAAAGCACAAGGCTGATTTCATCCCGCCGAGAAGCTGACATTAATGTCAGCCAGCACCGGTTCAGTTTTGGGGAGGAAAGCTGAAAACCCTGGACTGAGATAACTATTCACTTTTTCTGGCACCACGCTGTAACATACCCATTTGGAAGTATAGCTTTGTGCTCTCTGATCAGCAGAACTATCTTTCTGCTGCCCTTTTCCCACGTTTTTTTAATGAGTACGTGGAAGGGTCAACTCTTCCACTAACTCCAGAATCCATATCCACTCAGTCAATAAGACAACTGACATTTATTCACCAGGGAGGGAAAAGTACATAAATACATGGAAAACTTAAGTAGAAGGAATAATTTTTCATTAATTAAATATAGACAATATTTAAATTAACTGGTAACTTGCCTATGTAACTTGCTTGCTAATGCACCTGCTTATCTAGTCATTATGTGAAAAAAAATGCCCTGAGATAAAATAGAATGTGAATTAAATCCACGTAATCCCTTGCGGGTATCAAGCAAAAATCAAATGCTTTACCTTAGTAAATGGGAAATGGGATGCTTTGTCTGAATCTCTGGAATGGATCTCTTCGGCCTTTCAAAAAACACATCGTGCTGTACATCAGAGTCTGGCGAAACGGAGCCATGCTCGCTGCTGCTACTGCCAGCCTGTTCTCCATGGATAGGCAGCGGGAGGGATGTATTACGATTGTAATCTGGGAACACACATTGTAAAGCACGTAAGAGCACTAGGCAGGAAAGGGCAACGTGCTTAAAACAGCCACGATCATCTTCAGCAATATCAAGACCTCATTTTGCAAAATGGCTGAGACAGAGAGGTAACCTTGTTGATAGAAAGCAGCAATGCAACTCAAAATAAAAAGCAATAAAAGGTGTGAACGAGCTAACCGCTGAACCTAAAGACAGCAATGCAGCTAGATACTCACATGAAATGCTGTTTTGTTACCCTCTCTTGCACACACACACGCACATATATATACACACACTCCCTCTTGGTGCTGGCACAACTGGATATACAGCTGTTTAAAGAGCCTGAACCTAGCCCATAGGTTACCATCAGCTGCTCCACCAGCCATACCTATCTCGAAGCAGAGAGCACTCTGCAACCCACCCTCCCCACCTCTGACGGTGTTAATGGACACATATTTGGTCCCTCTCTGATAACGCGGGGCATCTGCCTCGCTCACATGTCCCCTTGCCCTCAGCAAGGGCTCTCTCTCTTAGCACTAGCCTGAGGGGAATCTCTTGTCCCTTTCCAATTCATCTTGAAAGTAAGAAGAAATTAAAAAAAAAAAAAAACAACAACTGTTGAGAGCTTGCTATAATCCTGATTGCCAGTTTGCAGCTGCATGATAAGAAAGGTATGTACTCAGGTGTGCACACGTCCGTGAAGCTAAAATATCACAAAAGTTTTTGATCCTTGTCACTACAAATTAGGTGGAGGTGGAGGAGGAAGAGATCCAGAAGTCAAAAGTTGTTTGCAGAGGTCTGACATACGCCATGGTACATGACTGACGCTCAGATGGCTGAGGTTAAACGGTCACGGAAATGAAACAATGTAAGTCACCTTGTGAGAACTGGTTCAAGGCACCTCGGCAGTACAGAAAACCAAACGTTGCCATCCCAAGAGTCCGCGCCGAGATTTGCTCTGGGTTGCCATTATTATTGGAAAGAAAAAAGGTGTAGAGACAGGACGGAAAGATGGAGGCAAAGCTGAGGAAACCGGTGGCGAGGGAAAGGTCAGAGGGAGGAGACGGAGCGAACCGCCACGGCCGAGGTGGGGGCACCTGCTGGGCCAGGACCTGCCTTAGGCCCCAGACCCCCGGAAATGGCTGCAGCAGCCGGCACGGCCTCCCCCAGCTCCGGCACACACTCGGCTGCGGCCACCTTGCCCTCCCCTCACCCAGCAGGCGGTTCTCGTAGTACTCGCCCGCTCTGCTCGTGTCCGCGGCCGTCACGGAGCCTGCTCCCACGTCCTCCGGCGAGAGCTGGAAAGCCACCAAGAGAAGGTTCTGGCAGCGGGGCAGAAGGCCGCAGCCTGCCCACGGCTCCTGAGCTGCGCCCGGGCTGTGCAGGCCGGGCTCTCCCGTCGCGGCAGGGGCGGCAGCCCTCGGCGCAGGACGGGAGAGGATGCCCGTTGCCTTGCCAAAACCAAGGCAGCCAGGCGTTACAAATTCCTGGCTAGTTCTTCCCTTAGAATTCCATTCTTCCAGATGTTCCTTGCTGAGGGGGGGAAAAAAAGCTCCATTTGCGTTGGGGGTGTGTGCATGTGTGTGTGCAGGCCAGGGAAAGAAGCAGCAAGACCAATGGCTTCACCTGTTTTTAAATGGACAGTCTCTTCAAACACTAACAATTTATTTGGCAGGTCTATATTAAGGTTTATTATCACTGAGAAAGTGGCTGATATATTGCGGGGGGTGGAGGGGGGGATTAATACACTAGGCAGATAAAACACAACGACCCGCTGAACAGCTACTTCAGCACCCCTGTGCCAAATTTCCGAGTTACGTATCAAGTTTGAAAATGCTGACCCATGTGGACCTGAACACCCAATAGACCCACAGTTTCAGGTGCCAAACACCTACTCTATACATAAACACCCATCTCTGAAGTGTATATAATTGTGTATATAAATTGTGTATATAAAATTGTGTATATAAAATGTAGAATTGCTTTGGAAAGTCTTCACCAAATGTCATTTTTCTACCTTTCATTTACTATAAATGAGGCATTTATTTCTGGGGAGAGGAAATATGGGGTTGGGAGGTTTCAGCAAGCAGAATGCAAAATAAGCAAGACACCATATTTTGTGGGAATTGTTCAACTTAAATATGTCTAATTACAAATCACGGCACTTTCAACAGTTGAGTTCCTGCTGCTTTCCTGGCACAAGAAATGTCCTTTGTAAAAGAGAGCGCTTAATGATTCCAATCTTTTATATAACACTTAATGATGATGTTGACTTACATTTGGCTGATAATTCCTTACCTGAAGGCTTGAATGCAATTCTGCTTTTCTTGCCCTTGTTTACTTGTTTCAGGAAGGAATCTTTGAGCAAATCAGATGCTGTAACACGTTTAGTAGGATCAGGTTCGAAACAGAGCAAAATGAAGGCCCTTGTTTCAGCAGACAGTGATTCTGGAATTTCAGGATGAATCTTAAACATCCCAACCTGCAAGTAACATGAAAATACAAATTACTTATACCAAACATCTGCAAGGAGACCATGGGCCAAAGCTTTCTTACAGTACGAGCTCTCACGCTCTCGCTGACTCTCGTGGGAAGGAGCGATCCAGATACCACACAGAGCAGTGAAGCGCAACAAGGTTCTAATCCTGTTTTACTTCATTGCAAACACAATGTGCATACTGGTGTAGTGTTATGCAAATGTCAAGCTATGGATGTACCGAACCATCTACCTTTAGGCAGTCTCGGGACCTGGGCATTATCCACACCAAGTCCTTCAAATGCTGCTTATCCCACCAGCCACAAATCCCTCCAGCTCTTGCGTGTGCTTCCCATCACCCTGCCCAGTACCGTGTGTCTCGGTTGCCGACTCCTCCAGCACATTCGTGCCCAGGAACGGGAATAACTTCCTCCTCTAGCACCGACGGCCTGTTCTGCTCCCGCCGCTGCCAAATTTCCTTGTGCGAGTGCTCACGATGACCTTGCAAGACCTTATCACCACCCCCGGCACTCGGGCCAGATGTCTTCCCCAGCCTTTCGGTGTTATTTAACCGAAAATCACCTGATGTCCAAAGGTTTAACAAGACCCCCCTGCTCTTTAAGTAATGAAAAATGTGCTTCTACAGGTTGCTCCCTAGTGATTTTTCCAGCTCCTTCACTGCTGCCTTCGTCTCCAATGCCCATCTGGCATAAATGTTTTGAAGCAGGAGCCGTGTAACACACGTGCACTGTATGGCATGTGTCTGGCAAGATTATGGCTTGTAGTCTCAGCATCTTTACATAAAACAGGCTCTGGAGAACAAGCAGAAAGATAGCGGCCACAAGGGAGATAGCAGCCCAGCAGTTAAGCAAGTGCCAGCTGCTTCTAAACAATCTCATTATACAGCTGCATTAACACACTGTGGCACCATTAGGCACTCACAATAGTGGCTCAGCTTCAACACAAGCTGCAGCAAAAAAATGCTGAGCAGCCATGCTTCTGTTCAAACGACAGTGCGGAACGTAAAATGCTAATAATGCATTAAGGCCCTCCAAATCCATGACTCTAAGCACATTCAAAACTCAGTATTTCCCGCATGTAACATTTTTAATATATGCAACTTGCTAACCTCTACAATTAAATTGATGTATTTAATAAAGAAATGGATAAATTAATTGATGTTATGTCCTGCCGGCAGGCTAGAACATCTATACATTTACCGTGCCTGATGGAGCGCCTTTACCTGATTTGTAAAACCCCATGTGCTTCTTGGGCAGTGCTTTACAAACAGGGTATATAGTTTCACCATTTCAGATTTTTGCTTTGGAGCAGAGAGAGGAGACAGCCACCTGCTTGCTGTGCTCCGACAACTGCTCTTGCCGTGTCTGCCTCCTCGTGCGGTCTGGGGACGGGCTCCCACCGCAGCCTCACGGCTGAGAGCACCCCGGGGCCAGGTTATTATTCCCTTGGGCACCAAACAAAACCCATGGCAGTCCAGAACAGGACCAGGAGATTTGAATGCACGTCTCTGATCCTAGCTTAATCTCTGTGGCTCAAGGGGAATAAGGTTTGCTGCAAGCATCCAGGACCTCTGTGGCAATGTTACTTTATCTCCACTGAATGCCATTTGCTTGCACTCCTTTCACAGGGAACCAGATGCACACCTACTGTGCTCACAGATGAAATACCACACAACGTACACACAGCCAGGCATTATTTCCAGTTCTCGGTTCACTCTGGCCCCTTTTCTCTACTTTGTCCAACTCTTTGGTCATTTGCAATTTCTACGGCGACTGCACAGCCAGACTTAGCCCTTCCCTCTCCTCGCCTGCCCTCTGCACGACAGAGGTGCATGTGTGGAGATGGGGACCTCGGAAGTTCGATATCCCAAGTTTTCCAGGCTCCTGTTCATTTACATGCCCGCCCAGTCAGCCTGCTTCCTTTCTGGCTTCAAACCCAGCTTCCAGCTTGCTCACCTTCATCACACAGCAAAAAAGAAACCCCAGTTTGCAATTTATGGTGGCCAGCAGGAGGCAGCTCCAAGCAGGTGCCGGCAGAGCCCGGGAACAGAAAACAGAACCGAATGCCTGACTGTAGCACGTTGACACAGTCTGCAATAACAACACTAAAAACTCTGCCACAGCCTTGAAGACAGAAGGTGAAGAAATGTATTCCCAGACTTCAGAAAACAGCCCTGTGGCCGGGAAGCGCATACGGGCAGGACGCATGGACACGCACAGCCTCGCCAGCCTGCACAGAGCCCGTCGAGCGCCCGGCACTGAACCAGCGCTTCCTGACCGTTCCGCACACCCTGCTGAAAATAAGACATGTAACTCGCGGAATAGTTCAACTGCGCACCAGACATACAAGATGAAAAGGCATCTGCCAGCAGAACCGTATCCGACATTTACAGTGATGTGGGAAAAAGTCTCTTTCCGCGGCTCCCTCAGGAAAGCTTTAGCGAATCAAAGCATGTTCGCCCAGGCAGCTTCTTTTGAGGTAGTGTCACAAGTTGACAGCACCAAGGTGACATATGATACCGTTGAAATAACTACATCAAAACCCATAACCATCCCTTTCTTTGCCTTTTAGCTGTGGTGCATGGGACAACTCACAGGCCTGGGACAATGCGTGGCATTACGTGCCACGCTGAATTGCAGCCCAGCTTACGATAGTTATCGATAAAGATCTGATTTTGCTACCATGGCTCCATTAATAATTATACTAATGCTCACACCGTGACTTTCAACAACATACACAAAAGAATTAAGAATACGGATAATTTAAAGCAGTTTGCTGGGTTATGGGTGTGACGTTTCCCCCATTAGAAGATGACGACTCTGAAGCACAAGTGAAAATTTAAGTATTTTTCTAAAAGTCTACTGCAAGCCAGTGGAAGAACCAAAAATTTTCAGTCTGCATATTTGACACATTATCACATCATAGCTTTTACACTACTGTTCGTTTTAGAGTTAGAAGGAGTAACTTCTTTCAAATACATTTATCATCAAAACTATCTGAAACATTCTCTTCTCAAGTGTTAATTTGTGCATTTGAAAACAGATACGCTAAGAGAAAGAGAGTACTAAAGGCAACGGTTTACCAAGGAGGTAGCTTTGATCCACAGGACTTTGGATGTAAAACAGGGTATTTTACTCCTTCAGTACATACCAGAAATCCTGGAAAGTTATCCCCCCTTCCACCATAGCTTCCTACCACGTTGCAGAGACCGGGCCTTTGAAAGACAAGGCAAGGCAAACAGTCTGGGAGGGAGGCTTAGAAAGACTTAAAGGACACAAATAACTTGGTTGTCATTATTGGAGAGACTGGTTGCCAAGAAGGAAATCGTAAACCAAGAGCAGGAGATGATAAAGTAAGAAAGTAGAGAATACAAGCCTTCACTCACTCATTTTTCAGATTGCTGCTCTGAGTCATGACCTATTTCCAGCACAAAAATAAATGATTACCCTCTAGAGCAATACAGCTTAGAGCAATAAAGGATTATTCGGTGAGACTTAAGAACACAGGTCAGACCGCGGCTTTGTACAAAACAACCCATGTAACAAAGGGTTACTACCAATTAAATTAATGTTAAAAAAGTAAGTTACTATTTGAAAATTCACAAACTCTATAGGAAAAAAGCTGTACTTACTTTAAACATTGCTGCTTGAGGCTCCCCTAGTTCATGAAATGGAGGTTTGCCTGTTGCCATTTCAATAACGGTACAACCTAGTGACCAGATATCAGCTGGTGCACCGTATCCTCGTGGTCCTTTATCGATGATTTCTGGAGCCATGTACTGCAAGGTTCCTAGTCAGGACAAAAAGAACTGTCAAGTGTTACAGTCATCGTTCTTATTAAAGAGAATTAATACACCGCTAAGCAAGCCAGAAATTGCCAGATGCAACCTGTATAGCCAAAATATTTGATTTCCCATATCATCGCTGAAAACTAGACAGAAACTTACGTTTTAGCATCTTTTCTATAAACTGCACCCCCCCCTTCCTAATATAAGGCTTCAAACTGTTGGCAGTGTATTCACCACATAATCCAAATTCTTCCTCAGAACATGAAATTATATCAAACAATTTTTGCAGACACTAAATTGTCAAGATTATGCATGTAAGAAGTGAGGAAAACTTGCAAAGTGACAGATAGTCTTCATAAGAATAGTTTTTCCTGTGTTTAGCCCTATAATGAGAATACTAGTGACAGGGAATTTTAAAAAGTTAGTTTGAAAAGAAGATACTTTTGTAAATATAAGCTAATAAAAATAAAAACGTTTAAAAAATAATATCAAGTTTTACACAAAAACAATCAAGGTTGTAATCAAGGTAAATCAATTACACAGAAACTAAAAGAAATAAGGGAACCCATCATAAATTGCAATTCCAGGAAGTCTTTTGGATGTGCTTGGGATTTCTGACATCCAAGGTTAGCAAAAAAAAAAAAAAAGAGAGAGAAATAAATCTATTGAAACTTCTAAAGCTATATACATGGTGGCAAAATAAGATCCTGCCTAAGCCTATAGTTGCCTCTTGACAGATGAATCTGAATGTCTCTAAAGTTTGCCTGTAGACAATCTGACTGTAATACTAGTCATGATACTGATAAAAAACCAGTAGAAATGAAATAAAAGGTGGTCAGTTTGGAATCGCTGATATTCACTCATATGCTAACACAGCTGACGAGGTCTCTGCAGGAAGACAGGCCGCACCAACGACAGAAATCTACAGATGTTCTGATGCTCCAAACACGACGGCACTTTCGCCACATGAATTCCCACCAGCTCTGTTATGACATCTTTTAAAATTAGATTGTTTTTCTTCTTAAAATTACAATAAAAATTACACCGTGGTAAAGCTGTTAACTATTAAATAAAGGATGTATGGTGAAGATAAAGGGATTGGATATTACTACGTTCATTAAATGTGCCTGCTGTAGAACAAAAGTTCAAGCCACCGCTTTGCCCTCAGGCTGGTGCCTTGAATGGAGGGCTGTAACGTTTAAACCGCTAGAAGACTGATTGTTCTGTCATGTAACTGTATTACATAATGCCTAAAATCCACAGGGTTTAGGTACTGAGTTAAGGAACAAAACAAATTGCAAAAGACTTTTTAAGACCCTCTGGGCTATAGCTACCTGCATACTGGTTTTAAATCCAGAATGAGAACTTAAGTAAAACATTTATTCTTACGTTCAGTTACATCTCTGAGGCACAAACAGGGCTGCAAATGTGTAAGAGAACAAAGGAGAAAGGCACAAGGAAAGATTTACCTCCTTTTATTACAGTATAGTGACTTTTCTTCAGGTACCATTTCTCCATATATCATCTCTAGTAACAACCAGTTGCTACAAAGCCACTGAGGAGGACATAAAACACAGGCAGACAGAGTGATTTTCCTCTAGTATCTGCTCCAACCATAACAGCAATCAGCCGTAACTGGCTTCAGCTTCCAAAATTAAATTTTGGACTATGACTGTTAATAGCCACAAGAGGGTCTTTCTCCACGACTCCAACTTTTACCTTATGGAACCCCTTTACATACTTAGAGGCACAGTATGTAGCTATACATCACACCAGGTGGAAGGGTAGCGCATCTCTTTCCCACGGAATGTCACTGCATTGAACCAGTCTGCAAGGACAAACATTGCAGGCAACACCTGACAATATTCTGTTCCAGAAACCACCTGTATGGATTTGAGAATCGTCCATCCAGTTGCGTAAGCAAGATTATTCATGAGAAAATTATTTGTTGACTAATTTGTTTGGGGAAAAAATGGTGGAATGCCTTAAAGGAATGCTTCCGAAGCCAGCATTTAACCAGCTCTCTGTTAGACATACTGTCATTTATGGATCTATCTGTCGTAGCATCTACAAACCGAAGACATTGCTTCTTGTAGTGCTTCATTCTTAACAAAACATTCAAATGCCGCGTTTCTGAATCCAAACTGGACAAATATTTATTTTTCTTCCCATCAAAGGACACCTAACTTAACTTAATTTGATTCTAACTAAAATCTTTACAGCTTTGCAGGAAGTAGATTTGTTTTGAATGCCCGCACCTGATGAGATGATCTCATAAGCTATCGATGATATTGAACACATCGTATGCTGTGTTCAGATCATGATGTGATATAGGCCCAGTTTCCAATTCACAAGCTTTGCTAATAATGAGTAAAAAAAAAAAAAAAGCTTAGAAAGGTAAGTTATTTCAGAACTAATAATTTTATTTTCAAGGCTTGCTCTGTAAGAAAGCTGGAGGAACGGCAGACACCCAGCAGGCAGGCAATGGGAAGCCTTGAATATCACTTAAATAGAGGTTGTTGTCTTCTGTCCCCCACACGTGACTGATGTCTGTGTGCCATCTACTTAAACCGCAGCCAGTATGAGGCTGGGGATTTGTGCGATCAGCCTAGGCACATGGCCGCATAACAAGTGAAAACATCACGTTACCTATGTCTGCACTGATACTGAGTAATTATGTGACCATATATTCATTTTTCAGCGTGGAGTTTCAGCTGCTATTCAGCAAATTTTGTTTTCCCTGAATACTGCAAGTTTTTATTATCTTGTGTACAAAAGCTCTTCTGTAACATACCAGCCTGGTATCTTCATGTAAACTGTTCTTTTTACTGCTGGTAACACCAAGTTAGCCAGTTGGTTGGGTTTTGTAATGAATGCCTCAAAACTGAAAGTATTTAGAAGCTTGTGTTTGGTTTTCTGCACTTTTGGACATACTTCAAGGAAGTGTGCATGTATGAGTTACTAATACCAAGATTACCAAGTTAAAAAATTGCTGTATTCAAGCGTTTCCAGAGGTAGTGGCAACAAATCAATTGCTACTTAATGAAAAAAACACTATAAAGAAAAACTATTACCCCATCACATTTAAGACGATTTTAAAACAAAATAAAATGGAAGAAAATTACATTAAAAAAAAGAAAGATAGCAAGCCTGTGTTCATGGTGATCACACTCCCATTCACCCTTCCCTGAAAACAGAGACCTAATTGTGTTTTCATCACAAATCCAAAGAGCCTCCTGGCTCTAACCCCAAGTCAACCACCAAAATCTTATAAACTCTGCTGAATGAGTCTTACCTGTAAATGTTTCAGTGCATGGGTTGATTCCCGCCAGCCGTTTGGAAGTACCAAAGTCAGATATCTTTACTACGCCACTATAGGTGTTCACCAAAACATTATCCCCCTGTGGTTTGGATGTCAGAGAGAGAGAGGGGGAGTGGGGAAGGGAGACAGATGAGTACAGATTCCAAACCCCAATCTCAATACTCCTTCAAGTTTGCGGTTATCTTTATAATATACCTTTCTACAAAGGAATTTTCCCGGAGCACCAGGAAGAAGGGGTTGTTCTATTCTTTCCTTTTGTTTTAAGCTTCCATGAAATCCTATTAAAAATTCTACTTCAGGTTAGAGTAAAAGTAAACTGAAGTAAATAAGATAAAAAGCAATCACACAAGACACGCTACAGGAAAATTTACCTTTATATCTCTGTGTACAATCTGGTTCTCATGGAGATACTTGAGGCCTTCCAGAATCTGCTTGGTGTAAAATTTAATTGTCGGTTCTTTCATTGGGCCCCACTTAGATCTTAGGAGAGCTGAGAGGCTGCCTACAAGAGTTAAGAAGAAAGCGTATCAAGATAGCAAAATCCTCAAATTAACATGAAACGTTTAAGTCTGGATTCAGCCTTTGCTCAATATCCTAATGCAAGAGAAAGGCAGTACTCAGAATTAAGCCAAATTCCTCCTAGATCCTTCAAAGCAAATCCTTTGCTGCTGCTCTTGGCAGGTTATTTCTTTCTTGCCAGCTCAGCTTCCACCTCCACGGCAGGAATAAATGCTACAACAGGGACGGACGCATCTCCCTCACTTCAGTCTAACCACTGTTGAGACTAGGGCTAGCAACCACCCAGCCCTTCGTGAAATGAAGACTAAAGGTAACGCTGAATGGCGTTATACGCTATACTTCACGAAGCACACGTGTGGGCAAAGAGACGCTGATTTACTCGAGGTGGGGAGGGGAGAAGAAAAAGGAAAGAGTCTTTTCCTTGCAAATATGGGGTTAACTTCTGGAAATATTCAGAGACAGAGGAAAGCAAGCTCCTGAAAGAAACCAAGTAAAGGATGTTCAGAGTAGGAGAGAGGTCATCCACACTTCCCCTACTTGTAACAAATCTAGTATTTTTTTTTAAATAACACAAATATTTTAATCATGAAGCAAAATAAAGACAGGTTTGCTTTTTCTGCTCGTAATAAACTAAGTGCACTGGGTCTACTTAATGCCAGACAAATTCAGCTAAAGGGATTTTCAGTCCACACCAAGCGCTTTCTAAAGTGAAGTTTCCCCAAAGAATCTTGCATAAGCTGAACAGCTGGTTCCTTTTTAATACTGGCTGTGGAGTTTAAAATATCTGAATTGATTCAATAATATCTTGACATCAGCAACTAATCCCAGCATACTCTACAGTGCATGTATGAACAGGGAAAAAAAAGAAAAGTATGTGAACAACACCAGCTGATCACATTTAACAAGTGCAGGAAAGCAAGTGGAAATGTTGGTATAAACTCATCACATCTGCATGCATCACACATGTCAGAGTGTCTCAGCTTTCAGGTGAGAAGGTCACAGGAATTCAAAAATTAAAACAACTTCCCTATGCTGAATGACACAATTACACTTTGAATGTTTGCATCTGGACCTTCCCTAAAAAAACGGAACTTTTTCCCCTGCTTTTCTTATTTCTGTTTTTCTTTGGCAAATTATATTCATACACAAATTTAACATTCGTTCTGACACATCCTTGACACCAAAGTGCAAACAGCAAAAGCAAGATGGAAATATAACCTAGAGAGGATATAGAGGGATTTTACATCTTAAAATGTAGAGAAGGCTAGAGGAGAAAAACTGGAAATTAGGAGCAAGGGAAGCATATAACTTTTATCTCTAATCTACCTAGGAAATAGCAGTGCTTTGTATAAAACAGGTATAGGCTCAACGGATACTTATCTTAAAAGCTCCAGTCATCATTCAGATGCTTAAGCTAAATGGACTATACAGCAATAACTCCACTATTTTATAACAGGTGTACTTGACATCAAACACTTCTATGACTTTTCTCACTGTTTATAATTATTACAGAAAGGAGAGAGGGGACTGGCACCTGTACACTTCACATCTATTCTTTATTTGAGAAGAATGCCACCTGTAGTTAATGCCTCAACAGAAAAGCCATGTACAGTGCACAAACATTTTAAGCGCACATCTGTTGGCTTTCACTAAGTTTAGAGTCCCAACTGCTTTTGATTCCTTTGAGAGACTAAGCTCAGAATGACACAAACCTCCTGGCACCTGCTCCATAAAAATCTTAATGTATCCATCTTCTGAAACAGATCCAAGATACTGGACAATGTTCCGATGCTTTAAATATTTATGCAGTGCTATCTCTTCATGAAGAGGTTGAGAATACCTATTTAAATAAAAAAGAAAAAAAAAAGGGATCGAAGACTATCTCATCATGCAGGAAAAGGTTCTAGGCTACTTAAATGCTAGTTTGCAAACAGAACAGATTTTAGGGATACCGATCCAATTCTCAGGAAACATCTTGTCCATGATCATTAAAACACAGTGTGACTGACTGCCTATTTGGAAAAAGTACAGAGGTAGATCTCAGAGGAACCCTGGAGGAGAAATGTGCCCTCAAAGAATTTACAGATAGCTTTCTTCTGTATTGTTACATAGTACTGTCTTTACCTCTGAAACTCCTTTTATGCTTTTCCCCCTCCCCAAAAAGAATACAAATGAGATAAAACTGCAACTTAAACCCCCAAATATGTCTTATTCTAGAATTTATGATATACATCTATATTATCAAATTGTATTATTTATTATAGATATCCTATCTTTTAAAAAAAATAGAGAGTCCTCATTCTTGGAAGGGTACTGTTGAATACTAGGAGGAAATAATAATTGAATTTTAGTATATGGGGATTTCATAAACTAACCACATAGAAACACATGTGAAGAAGAGCAAAATTTTCAGCAAACGACTGCAGCTTCATTAGCAATGTATATATATAACAATAAACTAGGTCTTACCTGCTGTCTCTCTCGGGTATTTCTTTGATGGCTATTCGGACCTGATTGCTAAGGTCTCTTCCAGCATAAACTATCCCGTAAGTACCTTTCCCTAGAACTACCCTGTCACCATTCTCATCGTAATCATATTCATACTGCAAGCAGAAAAGATAAACAAAGCAGCACAGAAATTATCACCAACATCCGACATTACAGAGAGACCTCTAACAACAGTAATGTACTATGCCGAGTTAGTACACACCGAGTAGTTCCTGTAGTATAGCTGTAGCACGGTAGGCTACCCACCAGCTGGCTGCATGAGACAGCTTGTAAAAGTTCCATGTTACTCGCTTTACAAAACAGCATTCCCTAAGCAACTTCGAAATGCATTCACCCAAACAAGGAACAGAGTATTAAACCAAATTCAATGAAACAGTGCTGTGACAAGAACACATTCAGGTGTCATCTCTAAGAATTGCTGACAGAGCCTTCAGAACACTTAAAAGTAGGCAACTTCAATTAAAATTTTGAAACCAATGGTTTAATAAATATATAAAAGTGACCCCCTCATTACAGTGGGTGGACACTGTTTTAAGGCCCTAAACTCTCATTTGAGCTTAGCCACAGGAAAATTAATTTCTGACATATTCCCCTCATTCTGAGCTTTTCCAAAAGGTGAAAAACAATGCTCATCTTCTCCAAGGATAATGAAGGCTATTTCTTGGTGGCTTCCACTGCTGCTGAAACATGCTGGGTCATCTTGCCAGCTAGGTCACTGCTGGTTCACTGACTTGAGTAAAACTACACTAATTTACACCACCTCACGGTCTTGTCCCGTATGGTGATCTTATCACAGAGCTCTCCTACTACAGAAGTCAGTGAAAAAGCCTACCGATGAATGATGCTTAATGAAAGTACATCCCAGACACTAAATAAACCCGAATTACTTATGGAAGTTGGGCCGAGCAGCACCCCCCTGACTGAAATCAGGGAACTGACAAAGGATATTGACAAAGCACTTTTGCAAAGAAAGGAATTGGACAGTTTCATAGCCTCAGATATTAGCAGGAGTGCACAGACCTCCCCTAGTAACCTCCCAAATCCAAGAGGATGTCCTATGTGGGAAAACTGCAGGGTATTCTCCGTGGCTTCATAAGAATTCTCTATTAAAATACCCCAAACCTGTTTACAGTGGCCATAACTGTTGACATTTCTGCCAACGATCCCTTCTTCGGCTTCCCCCAGCACGACTGTCTCCCACAGAACGCAGCCTTAAGATCTATTTCTTCGAAGCGTCTTCCCAGTTCATATTGCAGCTCTGGTGTTGCCATGTCCGTGTGTCCCTGACATTCCCCCCTCTTCACCTCAGCCAAGATGGCAAGCTGCGCGCCGCTGTATGGAAGGTGCTAAAGAAAAAACGTCTGCCATTTATCCTAACAGCATATTCTGCTCAGTGGAACTAAACTTGAATTAGCACAGCTTTACTACAGTTTCATCTTCCATGTTTCAGCACTTCACGGTTCATAGGATAATCTTGTTATGTGATAGGCATAACTGACCCAAAACGCCATAGGTAAAACTTATCAGGTTCTTTGGCGGGAGCGTATCCAGCTTTCACAGCTATCATATGACATAAAACTGTGCAGAAAAAGGACAGAAGTCACATTGCAGAGTTCAAGATTGACAGCAACCCTATCTGCAACAGACTGCTCCTAAGCCAACTCTGTAATTACTGTGGAGAAACCTATGTTCTCTAGTCTGGGCCCTATGATACGTGAAAATCGTTGAGATTTATAGTTCGCTGCTAGTGAGCAGACAGTTTAACAGACTTGTATATACTGTATGCCACTTCTCATTTCCCTCCTCTCATTCCAACAGCTACAAAAACTAAATAAATCACTGCTGGCTGCCAAAAGCCCGAGTATGTGATCCACTGGATGTGCAATTCAGCCATTAGGTATGGGTGAACAAGTGGGCATAGCTGACCTTCTGTAGGAATGTGGTAGGGAGAGTCTGACCTCTGGGAGATCCCAGCTGGGGTACAGCAGGTGCTCTTGAAGGGATGGGAACTTCCTCAGCATCAAAATCCAGAAGCAAAAACCCTAAGGCAGAGAGGGCTGCCACACTCGCTGGCCTTCCAAATCCTAGCCAGTTGTCGAACTAAACTGTATCTGCTTCAAATAATACTGCGCTGCAAAATACACAACCCCTTGGGACAACATTCTTGTACGAATTCTGGCTGAAATCGTATTTTCTTCCCCAAACAGTGCAGAAGGTTATTTCTTCCTCTTTCCCAAATATAAACAGTTGTTCCATAAACGGTAGGAACTTCTGCTTTCTCTGTGCTTGTCAAGCCCATGAAGACCATACAAAGCTGCGTTTTTCCATGTTGTCTCTCCTTAAATGTAAGATCTCAGGCTGCAGAAAGACATTAAGTGTCTCAGCTCATTTATAAGCTAAACAAATGAATCCTCCCCTTCTCTATCTTGATTTCTGTTTTAATGTCCTGACCTAAGACAGTAAGTACAAGGTGATAACTGTGAAAGCTTCAAGATATGTAGAATGATAGAGCTTAAAGATTTCAAACTAAATTCTTTGGTCATTTCTCCATATGTTACTGATTCATGCAGGACTGTTTCCTGCTGTGCATTCTCAAGTGGTTCTTCCAGTTCACTTTTTAAAAGGCTCAAGCCATGGTGAGGAGCTCGCGTCCTCTGAGAGACTATTATAGAGTCAAACAGTCCGTGTCGTTTGGAGATTGTCCTGCTATTAGCTAAGTACGTGAGCCTGCAGCGTGCGATCGGCGGGTACAGGTAACAGCCTGTCTTTGCCAAGGCACAGCCCTGATCCTCGACTGAGACCACAGACATATATGCGTTAAGCTGGGCTCAGCGGATGTGCCTATCTTGTCCTTTTCGCTTGACGAGAGAATTCTGTGGCCACGATGCACAAACTGAATTCAGTGCAAAAACTCATCGTCCCTACCATGTGAGTTACATTCAACAGTAGGGCAGAGGGTCTTCTACTTTCCTAACCCTCTTCTGAAGCCTCAGGTACTACAAGAGGTTCCCTACTGTGAAGAGCCCAAGGGAACTGCTGGAAGGAGACACGGTCAGAAGGGTACCCAGCTCAAACAAACCACAGGCATGTTTTTACAATCATTAACCCGACTGACTGAATCTGCTTGGCCACAAATAAAAGTGACAACCTACGTTTTACGATGGCTTTTCAGATTTCGAAGGAAATAAGCAGAAGCAGCACAGGATGTACTTAGTGCTACAAATGTGGACATTTGATGTGACGCAGTGTGTCTTAGGAAGACGTGGGTTCACCTGCCCTAGCCTGAGCCCACATAAAATGTGAATAACCCTTTCCAAGTTTGCTTTTTTTTCCCCCTCCGTTGTACTGACTACAGCTACTGGGGTCCCAACATGGAAGTTTCAGCGATAAGTCAAAAGCACAGTGGATTCATCTGATCCTAAATATCTGCAAATCTCTGTGACAGAAAAAGCCTGTCAAATGAAATTACCTGGAGGAGAACAGTATCAGACACCAGCTAGAAAAAAAAACAAAGTACCTTTGCTAAATGGCTTTTTCCTAGCATTTATTTAATATCTTATCTTTTTTATCCACTTAAGCCAGCTGATAGCAGATGATTCTGGTCTACAGAATGTTTGCAGCATAAATACAAGACCATTAACACCTTTCATTAAGGATTTATGCAGTTTACAGCAGTAACAGGCTCACTTCATTAAATGTGTTTTTTTCAAATGAATGCAAATCTTCTGTACAAATAGTTTTGCAAGAGTTGAAGTTTCATATACCATTATGGAGTTTAAATGCTATTTATAATCTTTCTGGTATACTGAGATGAAAGTGCAGGGAAGACCGAGAATAAGTTTCAGAGTTCTTGGATCTTTTATCCTTGACATACCTCCAATGTGTCTCCATCTATTTCTCCTTCTAGCTCCAAAGTACTGCCAACTGCATCAGACAAAATTTCTTTCACCAAGCCACAGAATCTAAAAAAGCAATAAACAGCAGAGGATCAAAGAAAAATATCCTCGTAGAAGGAGATTAAACAGATTCTTCACAAGGCAGGCTTTGCTTTCAAGCTAACAAGCTGACTAGCATGTTCATAGGTTTCTTTCATTACTTGCTTTCTCCATATTTATCCTGTTTTAAATGAGGAAGAACATCAAACACATATGGAAAAGCCTAATTATTTATAAAGTTATTTTATTTGCTGCAGCAGAACCCAATACTTGCTTGTTATTGTAACTGCATAGTAAAACCTTAGTAGATCAAACTCAAATATTTTTGCTGTGCACTTTGATGGAAAGTGCTTAGTATGGCCTTGTCTTTACAAATATAATTAGAGAAAAAGTTGAGATATTAAAAAACTAAGTTTTGATTTTCAATGATTCAATTCAGTAGTGCTAAATTTGCCACATCACATTAGGTGGTTCTCGTTCCGTGCAGTGATGAGAATTTTATTACCTTCAGTTTAATTTAAATGTTCCTATGGACTTGGGTTGCAAGTGTGATTACTCAGTATTTCTGAAAACCAGATTTTGTGGTTTCCAGCCAGGCGTCCAGAAAACCAAGAATATAAAAGTAGTAACATGTTTTGAAGAATAGTTTTGACTAATTTCATCTAGTTCTCTGGGACAGAGATCCTTAAGTACAGGACCACCTTCTCCTGTAGTCCCCTGCCCGAGCCACTCACTTTTTTCTAAATTCAATTACAAATGGTTAAAAATTATTATAAAATATTCACATCTCTTTCACTGACTAATAGAGACAGACCTCTGGAATAGGCTGCTGTGTGCACTGAATAAGGCATAAAAAATGTGACCGTGTTTTATAACACAAATTGCGATGCTGAATTAAGGCTGAGCAGGTAACATTAATTCTGGTGTTTCCTATGTTTTACACATTGCACTCTGCAGAGCTCATAATTGTCTTAAACCTGAGTTTATTCCATGCAATACATAAATAATAATTATTGCAAGAAAAATAAATATACCATCCAACCCCAAATATTAAGTGCATTAATAAATATCTCCTACTTCATTCAGAAGGTTTGTACACCAAATATCAGTCCCCAGGAAGAATTTGGTCTGTGAAGATTTAGGCCTGGGATGCAGTTGGTACGCTTACTGCTTAGAGACAACATGTCATCAGGAAATATCTGAATACAGGCACAGGCAGTAACAGCTATCTGTGACACAATATAAGCTAGAAATCTCTACTATATCTAGTTGCTCTTACTTAAATCAAACTGAACAGGTACATAAGGGAATCTAAACAAAGATAGTACCTTACATGGCAGGGCCAAGACATGGAAAAAGAAGATAATAGCTATAAATCAGAAGAAGTTACATAAGCCTTCTCTCAAACCTAATGAGTTGTAGGTAAACTGATTAGAATGAGCCAACAAGTGTAACGGGACGTTGCTCTCATCACCTTAAATATCACTGAGTTTACCTCATTTCTTCTTCATCAAGAGAAAAGAAGTGAAGAAACAATTTATTTCTCAAACAAAAACGTCAGCTTTCAATCTTTACTAAATCAATTACATTTGGGACATAGATCTCACACGCAATACCCACAAAAACTGAACTCACCTACTGCATTGGTTTTCTGTAGAAAAGTAGATTTGAAAATCGTCAGAGTTGTCATGGACATAAAGAAAGCAACATCGTTCATCAAACTTGGAAATGCTGTGAAATGCACATTAAGGACAGATTACTTTGGATGTAAGTATTAGAAGAAATAGAGCAAGAAGGATTTAGTTTTTTTTTAATTATGAACACTTGGCAAACATCTTTTTCACAGTTAATTACCTCAGAGAGGCAGTATGCAATTACGTCTGTTTTCCTTACAAATAGAAGCTTTGAGTTTATTTATATATTCTATAATCCTACCTCCATTTTGATAAATGATTAAGCTACTGCTAACTTTGGTAACATACTAATTTATCCGACGTGTTTTGAGGTTTGTTTGTTGTTCACCTCCCCTTCCATTTTCACACAGTCCCATCAGATTTCTGGGCGTTTGATGACACCTCAATGGCAAGTGAATCGCTTTGACACTAACCTAGCTATCAGGAGAGCCTTTCTTTTAAGCTCGGCAAGTACTTCTGGTTTTTATAATTCCGTTACTCGTACAGTAAAACTGAACTGGGAAATACCTACAGTGGAGCGGATCCTTCACAGTATATACTTTCAATGGCCTTAGCACTGATAAACAAGTTTTGGGATGGCCAATGCTCACTCCAAACTGCAGCAGTGATTCTGACAAAGCGATTATTTACTGCACATTGTGTCTTGCCAGTGCCGTATATATCCCATCCAAATGCACTGAAGCAAAAAGTGAAGAGGCCACAAAAAACAGTACCAATATGAAAGTAAACCGAGGAATGAATCTCTTATCATTCCAAACACTTGTACTTTAGTATTATCCTACATAAATGTCACGTTGTTATGCTTGTTAAGGTACTGTCGTTATTTTTGTGCATTAAATTAATAAAATTGATTATATTCTTGCCTGATCTGTTTAGTCAAACTCTCAGATTTTGCTTAGCCTCTGTTGAGCCAGTAAATTAAATGCACGACAGCAGACTATAGTAACATTGCAGAATGTTATAAGATCAACTTGCTGTAGCATCATTAAGGGCTACATGGACAAATGTTCCAAGAAATAAGAATTTTGCCAGAAGATTTTTTCAGAAATACGTGAAAATACACTATGCCAATCTGTAGCTTGGCTCTGGTATAGCGGTTTCTAGTGTAGCAAGGCAGATGAACCTGACACAAGAACTAAGACAAAGCAAGATGATTCTTCCAAGGGCAAATACAGGATAGAGAAGACACTATCTAAATAACAATATTGTATTATAAACAGTGTTAACACATATGGTATATAAGATGAACTGGTTAGCATAAACACAATTTAAGGATTTTGACAGACTATAAGTTAACTGAGACCACTATTTTAGTTTTTGAATGAAGCTAGTGCAGTTTTAAAAGTATAGGAATTGTAATTTGTCACATAGAAAGCAAACATTTAATTTCACAAAGTTTAAAAACATTGCCTCTTTGAGCTTTGTAATCCCCAGCAGTGATTAAGAATCAAAGCAAATGAACTGCTTGCTTCTATTTAATTAAAACTTACCTTTCTAAAAGATTAATTTCTGTGCAATGTGTTGACTGAAGGTAATTAGTATGTTTCAGAAACATTATGCTGAGTTATGCTCAATCAGCTCCACAGACTTCACTAATGACAACTTCACATCCACTCACATTCCGTTAGAGTAGTGAAATAAAACATCACATTGAATTCATTTAAACCAAAAGCTGCTTATTGTAGAAGAAAATACTGAAGTTATGGTAGGATCTATGTCCAAATCCACAACCATAGGCTTTCATAGCAATCATCACTCACCTTATTCAATGTTTTTTCATTGAGCTTATTTGGTTAAGCAAATTATACAAGTTCAGAAAAGACAAACTTGGGACCTTAAACTTTGGTGGCTTATAGTCAAAATCGCAGCCCAGAAACCCTCTACTTTCAGAGCTACAGAACTCATTAGGTATCTGAATTTATGCTTGTACTGGAATCAGCAAGTTTTTCAAGCCCCTTCAGTTCTCTGGACAATCCTGTTCCTTCTATACAATATTCTGATCTTCTTTTGTACTAGCATTTGGACCCATTTACTTGTGACTAGAATTTCCATTAATCTAGACATCACAAAATGGATCTACTTTAACTATTTAAAGGCTAGCCCTTGAGAAACTCCACTAGCAGTCCTTCCAGCTCAAGAATTCTTTCCTTAGCACAAACTATGTCCATGCCTCATTTAACACTTCTCTAATAACCCAAGTTTTAGCTAGTAGGTTTTATAGAGAGCCATATTAGAAGTATTTCTGAATTCCAAACAGAAAATAGATACCATGGTTTCATTTTCTCAAAGGAAAACAGACAAACGGTTCTTTTAGTTATGGAAGGAAGCAAGAAGAGCTAAGGGCTCTTCTTTCCTTCCGCTCTCCATGTTTTTAAATGCAGAGATGGCAATAACTTCACTGAAAAATATATAAAAAGCAGGTACACAACTGAAAACAGGGAAGTCTACCAGAGAACGCACACACACACACACACACACACCCTCCCTTACATGAGTATTCCTATGAGAAACGTACAGCTCTGCCCACGCATGGAAAGGCAAACTCTTCTGTGTCGACATTTCAAGGCAAGTTCAACAGAACAAGCTTTTATAATTGGCAATGAAAAGCAGAGATTGAAGGCAAAATCCAGATTTCCCACTGAAGGGAAAAATAAAACATAAACGAAACCCCACTTAACTGTTTTCTGACATACCAACCTTATTCCCCTAATGGAAGTGGCTGTAAAATTCCATTCATGAATCTGTTTCTGTAAAGAACAAACAGCTATAATCAACCACAGTTTAACCTTGACTTACTCTTGAAAACAAAGTCACAGCATGGTAAACAAAATAAAGTTTTTCTAACGTGTCTCTTTTCCTTTCTTTCCTTCTTGCCCCCACATTTCAAATAAGAAATACATTGCTGTTTTACTCACTTGAGGAAAAATGAATATAAATGGCACAGGGTGGAAGTAAAGGCTGCATTTCCTCATGTAAAATTAAATTTGAAGGATAAATCTTGAAGTATAATTCACCAAACATTATGTTTTGACTCAATACATCAAGATTTCATATTAAACATGGAGCACACTATGCCCTACTCTCATCTAGGCTTGAAGGAAAAGGAAATTTCATACATTTTCCTAAGTGGTCTTGAGCCAACAGCTTTGGCCCAGGGAGAACACCGGAGGCAAAACAGAGGAATGACAGCCTTTGCCGAGGACTGTAGCCCTCCATAAATCTCTAGCCAATAGCTGGATCTTATTTTGCACTGCCAGATATGCTCCAAGAACTTGGTTCCATGAAGCAACGTTGCGTCTGACACGTTCACTCAAAGTAGTGAAGTAGAACAGTGTACTGGAAAAGAAGTTCAAGATCCAGGTAGTTATGCGGTCTTCTCTTGTGCTGACATACTACTTTTCTACACTTTGCCTCTCTACATTTTTAGTCTATTCTCGACCTAGACTGTTCTGATATTAAGAAGGGGTGGTGAAATACATTCCAGATTTCAAGTCTTTCAGTGCAAAACTGAAATTATTTCTCACTTATAAGAGATTATACTATCCATAACTCTGCCTACTCCTTTCCTAATCTCCTGGGCCTTATCCAATAATGCGAGATACCTCTTGACACTTACTTGTCACAGGCTGCTGTTTCTTCTAGTTTCTAAACTTATAATGGTAAAACTTTAAAATTTCTAAAACATTAAACACAATACTGGGCTCTATCATTACTTTTTATCTAGCTTTGAGCTGCATCTTAATAAAAATCACACAATTCTAATGAGACATACTATTAGCAGACCAAAGAACCCAAGCGCTTCTAAGAAACTTGGTCAAGATAAGTGAAATCTTAACTAGAGGTCAAAACCACCTGCGTTCTAATCGTAGTCCCTCCTTTTATTTCTCTATAAAAAGTTAACTGACATATCTGCACAAAAGAGATATTGAGGCTTGTGCTTCGCAGAAGTGTAGCAAACTTTAAATCATTGTAAAGTGTTCCAAAATCTACATGTAAAAACAGTGACTTTAAGCACAATGAATCAGAATACAAGAAACGCATCCGCTGCTAGTTTTACCATTTCAGTGGGAGAGACATGCCACAAAGAGAGAGATCTTTCATCTGCTTCATTGTTGATTGAAACATATGCAGGCTGGTAGACTTTAGTTGGTTCTATCACCAAAACCTGGAGAGAGAGAACATTTTTTCCTTAATAAACCAGCAGCTAATACACGGCAGTATCTTCGGATGCTCCGATACAGACAATGGGCAATCTCAAAGTAGGACCTAAAGAATTTCCAGGGGGTGAGAGAAGGGCCAGACAAGGCAGGAAGAGGCTGTGTTCCTATGGACAACAAAACAGGATCACCCCAATTTGTTGTAGGAGACTTAAAAGCTTTTCTTAGAATGCTTTTAGGGTGGTGGGTTAAATGTTTTTAATAAAGATGAGCAGAATACAGGGGTTTGGCCCATGCAATGAAGTAACAGGCAGTTAAGTATGTAAGTATTGCATTTGGAGTCTTCCAATTCTCGTTATAGCCTACCCAGAAACATAAGACATAGAAAACTTGTTTGGACATAACATCTTACTGGAAATCTCAGTCCATTAGCTGTTTCTTTCGTTGCCTCAAAAATTATATCTAGCCAGAAAGTCAATTTTTCTTGTCTAGGAGAATGTTCTATGGTGGGTTTCTTGAAACGCTGAATTAACATCAGATTCTGTACTAATGATTTCAAGTACCTAGAATGTATTGAATTAGTAAGTTAACAGAGAGAAAACAAAATTTGACCAGATTCTAAAACCACTTAACTTCTACATCCAAAATAATTAACTGCAAAATTAAATGTACTTTGAAAGCTACCATAACGGAAATCATTGTGTTGATTTTTATGGATTTCTGGAAAGAATAGCAAGTTTAGTCAAAACCTTAAGTCATAAGCTCACGTGGATGTTTATGAACAATGTCTTTTTGCAGAAGGGTATGGTTACGTGAGTAGTTACATGGCGATTAGACAGGATATGATGAGCTAGAAGATGGTGGTGGAGGGAAGCAGCAGCTAGCTAAACTCTGAAGAAAATGATTTCCCAATCTTTTCACAATTATTTCACAAGGAATCATCACTAATTTCCAAATGATTTCTTATAAAAGATCATGTGCTTCAATGGGATATAAACACAACAATGATGGGTAACTTCATTTCTTGCCTTCCCCCTTCCTTCCCAAAATAAAACAGAGTATAAAGTCAGAGTTACAAACAATCTAAGATGGAAAAATCCAGTTAAGTTATCCAAGCGACTGCAAGATGTTTTTAAGTTGTGTATCTCCCCATAGTTGGGTACTTGAGCTACAGCCTTCTACCACATACCACACTGGAGGTTTCAGCTTAAAAAGTTTCTCTGCTGCTTGTACTGCTTTACCAACATCATTAGCCAGCATGCTCACGCTGAAGAACTGTCCCACATCCCAGTAATTGTTCATTTTTTCTAGGCTTCCTTTTCTTCCCAATAAACTGTTTAACCGTACACCTGTAAAATTTCAATTAAAAACCATATTTTTCTATCAGTAAAACACTAATAAGTGGGTTTTTTTACTGATGGTCTATCGGTAAAAGACTAATAAGGCTTGATTAAGCATTAGTGATAAAGCAGAGCAAGTTTTCCTCAGAAATAAAACATTGCCCAACACAGCGGCTGGGTCTGCAAACAACATCCCCGACGCAGTTGAGACAGTCAGAACTCCTTCCACACAGGGTGACGAAAAACCTCTTGTGCTACCTGCCTCCTGATTCTCGGTGTGAGCTGCACATCTCTGGGTCCTCGAGATCTGTATCTCCTGCAAGAGATCCACGGCTAGAGGCCTACACGAGTCCGCCCCAGAGCCAGATCAGGGGAATGATTTAAAGCCACCTTTTAAGGTTCAAGTATGCGTTTCAGACAGGATCCCATTCCAAATACAATTTTCAACTCTTGTCTTTCTAGGAAGAACTGCGTACCTGTTTCTATCATATGATTTCTTTATAGATGTAGAGCGGTGCGTTTTAGCTAGCACCTACGTGGAAGATGTGAATCTAGGTAGGCAACAAGTTACTGTTCCGGTAGATCCTTCCAGGTGATACTTCCTGTGGATCTCTCAGTCCAGGGATGACGGAAACCCTGTGGATCCTTCCCTGGCAGCCCAGAGGGGAGCTGGGCCACACTATGTCACACCCCGTCTTTGCCACCTGTTGGCTATGCAATGGGATAACCTCCGTGATGAAGTAAAGGCAGTTCACGGATGGTGCTGAAGTTGGTCCCTCCTTGTTTCTCTCCCATCTCTGGGACCCTTTAGACGGGCCAAGTTACTGGAAAGCTGCTCCAAGGCAACAAGGAGAAAAATGGTCCTTCAGGATCCCTGTAGTTCAGACTGCCATATAGGACCCACCACGAAAAATCCTGAACCACCTTCCTGTCTATGCAACCCGTCACTAAGCGTTTTGGTTTGGTCACAGGGGGAGAGGCAGAAAACCTGTCTGTGGCACTGTGTGTGGATATTCACCTATTTTTCTCAGTTCCATTGAGCTTTCAAACTGCTGTCCTGCAACAAGTAGCAAAACTGCAAGGTTAATTCCAGAATACAGAGTTGACTGGAGTTCAAATCCTTTGCGATACCTGCAGAGAAGAGTTAAGAGCTCACATCTCGCTGTAGAGACAAACTGAAATACTGCAAAATTTTGGTAAGTATTTTAAGCTATCCATTTACTGTAAGGACTATATGGCTAGTTGGGACCAATGGCACCCCTGGCAAAGAGCACTTGAAAGAAAGTAGCTTTTTGTCTTACGGTGAGAAAGAAAAACTGCTTAGTTTTATGTCCTGCCACCTTGTGTAGTTTTGTGAAAACAAAACACACTGGTTACTGCAAAAGTCTTAAATCCAACAGAACCTAATTTTATTATATTATCCATATGGGAAAAGCAATGAAAACACTAGTCTTCAGTGCAAGTTTTAAAAAAAGGCTCCAAGACCTTTCTTTTAGAGCTTCACATTCATTCAGGGTAACTGAGACACAGCTGATAAAGGCTGAATGCACACCGCTAGCTGGTGCAGGATGAAGAGATCCACCTGAAGCTTGTAAGTTCACTACTACCCATTAATGTTGCACTAACCATGTTGAGGTGATTGGGGGGGGGGGAGACGAGTATTTCACAGGTACAGTACAAACCCACATTGCTAACATTATTGTACATATAATCATTTATATGATTAGACAAATGTACTTATGTGAACAGTATGTCAGTGACAGCCTGTGCGCACATGCATGCCTTACTGTCTTCAGAAAATTCAGAATGCAGTTTATCAATATTTTTCCATATATAGAGGAGATCACTGCATTTCTTGGGGATCCAGTGTGGAAACCGTTCTTGCACAGAGGACCAGTGTAAGTCCCATGATCTCACTTGCACATCATCTTGGCCTTGAAGCAGATTAATTGTGTATTTTCTCTACAAACACATGGGTGAATCATTGTCCCCTCCCCAACAAACTAAGTGTATAGTTCTATATTCACGATAGTCTATAAAGAGAAGCACGGAAACACGTATCCAAAGATCTGGTGTTCAGTAAACCAATTACTCAAACAGGACTCTGAAAAAGAGGTAAGTAGAACAATTGATCTAATCCTTACAGCCCTGCTTTTCATAACCAGAAGTCTGAAAAAGTTTTTAAATAGAAGATTTTTGTTTTCTTCTGTTACCATTCAATGGCATGATCTCGACTATTGGTATCTTTACAGTCAGAATCAAGAAACATATCCTTGTAGATCCTCCCACATAAGCAAAACATATCTGGAGCAGGGTGATCGCACGTCTGCAGGACTTGAAGCATAACTTGTAGTGCCTTCTCTCTGTCACCTGCATTGTTTCTTCTGAAATCACATACAGAGAACAAAAGAAATGAGTTCAGATCTGAAACAGTAACTGCAAGACGGTGGCATAACATTATCCCCATCTGTCCCACAACCCCTCCATCATTACTACATATGGACTTGACTTCATTTAGACAGATGTACGATTGTTGGTTGACTGATAAAACCCAAATGTATTCTCCTATCATGGGACTCTACCTCCAGCTCACAGAAGAACTGATTTAAGCCCAGAACTCCTCTATGAAAAAATCGGCCATCTGACTCGATTCCTCCCTGTCTAAGCAGACAGACTCTGCACATCCTGCAATGAGAAACAAGTGCTTGTTTAGTGCTCATGCCCGACAATACTTAACAAAAATGGCCATTTTCAGCATTCGAGCTGACAGCTCGTTCAGCTATGCCCAAGCCTTGTAATCTTGAATCCAGAGGATCCAGAGCCAATACCAAGCAATACTAAGTACAGGAGAAGCCAGGTCAGTCCTATTTTGGCAAAAGAATGATGATGCCCAATATGGGGCCTTTGAACTACAACAAGAATGAAAGAGCAAAACTGAACTGTATTTCTGTCTTAATTAAAATTCTTCGGATTAGAGAAAAAAATGGAAAACAAACAGCTCCCACAGAGCTTCTTTTCACAAATATTTAACGATCGTATCGGTAAGAAATCAGTGAGTAAATAACGCTTCCATTCCTTATTATTATTAAACACATCAGAATTTTTGCCTCCCTTTACCTCGCTGGCTTTGTAAATTTAGAATTCACTGTGTACTGCAAAAAGTCGCCTAGGAAAAAAAAAAAATCTATTTGCAAGAGTAATGCAAACACAGCTTAAAAGTTTAATAGCCTCCTCAAGACATTTTTTAATCACCAGAGAGATTTAAAATATGTACCCACCCCTTTTCAGAACTGTTTACAATTTTCTGGTCCCTACCTAGGTATCCAGGAACAGGCTTACAAGTCCTACGATTACTTTGTCAGCAATGCCAGCAGCAGATGACAGTTTCTGGTAAATTTATTATTTGCATGCTCTGAAAGGATTAATATTTACTGTAAAGCCTCTCAGTTCCTTAGGTAACCAGCTGATGCAATAAGACCAATAACAACACATCTGTAGCAAAATTCAGGCTTCTCTGCGTGTTAGGTGATGGAGAACATCTAAGACGACTAAACAGGTTTGTAGGTAGTTGTGCAGGCTGTATCCTGCCTTTGATGTCACTGGCAGAGCGTAAACTTTCACAGCAAGTACTTGAGCATTTTTTAAAGCATTTCTTCTTCAGATTGACTGTTGTTCTGACATTAATACTGGTCTTCTCTAATGAGCACACAAGGAGAAAGTTAATACCTTCTTTCCGTTTTACAAAACAAACAGAAGTTTAAAAGCGTGGGGGTAAATCCACTGCACGGGTCAGCATGCTCTAACCAAACCCGTTCTGAACTAACCAGGTTCTCTCAGGAACGGTACCCAAGTTTCACTGCTGTTAACAGGGACACAGAGAAAGTTGAGTAAACAGAGCTTAGAACAAAATTAGGCCCTAAACCGCAAAGTCCAACAGGTTCCTGGTCACGTGTAACGTGGTCACAGAAGTCGGCCTGTGGTCAAGCTCTTGCTTAAAACACAAGAAATGCACAACTAGTACCTAACTTGCAGCACTTCCACAGTGAAGATGAAAATTAAAAAAATCACTGCTTCCCAGACAAGACAAACTTTGGCTCAATTCCGCTTTGCATGAAAACAGGGTAAATACTAATGATCGTACAAAGCGTTGTTATGTACCGATTGATTAACTTTAATTAAAAATACAATGCATAAAGCAAAGCCCTGCTTAAAATAAGACACTGTGCAGATTAATACTTCTGGACATCAAAGGACAAACCAAATACAATGCTAGGAGCATTTCAAAGGACCAAGCCCTAAATAAACAGTGTACTACAGGACTCAAACTAAAATTAAAGGCTTCTGTCTGTTATAAGGAAAAAGAAATCAGCAAAAATATATTAAAATAAACAAAATTTAGCACATGACAAGTATACACCAGTCTATAATGGGATATTATTAAGGAAAAATCAGTTTAGATACCTTTATATTAAACTCTGTTTTCACAGCAGCAGAATTTGATGCCACTGGGCAATACAAACCCAAAATTTCAATTACAATAATCTACAAATTTGGGAACAGTTATCACCTTCTAAAGTAATCCTCAAAACAGAGGGCTAACCAAGAAAAAAACAGCAGAAAAACATCACATAATTTGGGCTACAAGCAACTTCTCGAAGCCAAGATGAAAATAAACTGTTGGAAAACGTGCAGAACGTGTTACCCTGCACCAAGACAGGTTTTCACCTCTTACTTCACACCCCACACTTTGTCAGATCTGCATGTCTGACAGCTTATAATTTGTTTCAAGGTGTCTTGAAAGAGGCCTGTGGTGTTATCAATAGAATAAAAGAGATTACCTTTAACCGTCAAGACTGTAGCACTGACTTCTATTTTTCTTACCCCAAATCAAATATATTGGCTTCCACACCTCCCCAGGCCCCATCTGAAGACACAGCAGAGCAAATCACAAAAAACGTGGGTTGGAAGGGACTTCTGGAGGTCGCCTAATGGAATCTCCTTCTCCGAGCAGGACCATCTCCCGAGACGAGACCACGGCAGCCTTGGCTTTGCCTGAAAAGCTGAATGGATTAAACCTCCAAGGATGGAGAAGCCACAGCCTCTCTGAGGAGGGAAAGCTAAAGCACTGTATGTTATGATGTCGCCATGAGAAGGCAGGCAGAAAATGTTCTCTTTATGCAGTAAATTGGTGCTCCAGGTGAGACTGATTCTGCAAAGCAAATCCCCTGGCTATGAAGTTTTATAAGCCAGAGCAGAATCACAACAGGCTACCACAGAAAGGACCCTACTCATTTATCTTACTGCTCCTTGGTTAGAGGCCAGCTTGCACTGGAATATGCGTGTTCCTCATGGTATCGCACAAACTAGTCGCTTTCAGAACAAAATACAATTTTAAAATAGGCATTTTTCATTGGTGCTCTTCAACATACAATCCTTTAGCCTCTCCACATTTGGGATACGATAAATCCTACCTTGAACAAGTCTGCATACGCAGGCAGTGAAAATATGAGTTATTCTTCATGGTTTGTCTGGGTTTGGGGGGAGCAGTTTTTAAAATCACTAATCACAACCTGAAAATTCTTTCAAAATACAGTTTTACCTTTACAAAATACATTTTAATGGTAAATGAGCTAGGAAAAAAAAAAAAGAGTACTACCATGGTTTATTTAGAAACTATGTTAAAACAAAGCACATGCCTTGTGAGAGTTGGTAATAATACTATTTTTTCCCCCACTAGTTTCTTTGTTAGCACATTTCAGTTCTCTCCCTGCAAACCTTGCCTTGCAAAACCTTGCACAGAAACCAAACAGAGAAAATCAGTCTAAATTATGTGAACAGGATAACTGCAAAAGCTACTGCTTTTGTGAGGAAAGAGATCTTCAAGTTACTTCTAAATACTAGGGCAATTACGAAAATACCCTAGTGCTCAAAATACCGC
>JANZLQ010000061.1:19308606-19347479 GCA_026212715.1 Elanus axillaris | reverse complement strand
CCCCCCGATCTCACTGTCACATTGTAGAGGAAATGTCAGTGAGACAACTTAATCGGTTAGTATAAATACTACCTTTCATAAAATAACTAGTCTTCATACATGATACTTTGTTCATTTATTATCACATACAATACCTTTGCTTCTAGTAATGATATGCAATTAATAAAAAAACATGTATTTTGAATTTTCTTGCATAAAAATAGGACACCGTTAGTTAAGTATGCCATAATGACTCCACAGCAGATGATCTGAACTGCTACTAACTGTACAGAAATCTACAGCAAAAAAATTTCAAAAAAATTTGTAATTATTGAGGAATACAACAGCTAATTTGAATTAGAGTTATTACACTTGCACCCTCACTTAAAAAAGAAACTCATTTGTGAGCAAAGACACATTTCACTAAGGATGCAATTTGACTGTAGAACCTTCAGTACTTGAAAGAGTGAATGAGGAAAACAAGACCCTAAATTGGGCCTTGAGATGAACTAAATTTGTAAGTCTCCAGTTAGGTATGACAATGAAAAAAAAACCCCAATTTTTTTCCCCTCATACACACTTCAGGTGCTTCATGCAAGCCACTCGCATAAAATGAAGAACCCTGTGATGCGTTTTTTACTAACTCTGAGTCATCACAGAACAGAACATTTTAAATAACCCAGTGTTTTTCAATGGGAATAATTTCCTATGGCTACTATTATTCCCAATTACTAGTGATTTTCTACTTGCACCCTGTCATGACCTTCACTTGCTAATTGCCTTTTTTTATTATTGTATTGGAATATGTTGGTTATTAAAACACAGCATGCTGAGTTAAATAATAGTGACTGTATCTGCCCTTATTTTTAATATAAGTGAAGATAGAACTGCCTTGGGAAAAGACTGAAGTCTACACAGCTCTGGCCTCGTGCCAGGGCTGAGTTTAGTTTTAAAGTCTAGTCTGTTTTGAACAGAATTTGGCATACCCTCTGGCATCTGCAAGCTTCCAGGACTTGGTATCTCCGGTCCTGGTAAATAAGGCCAGTTGGAAAATACTCAAACCCAAGTGTACTGTGCATCATCAAAAACTTTGCTATGCGGCCCTAAATTAGTGAAGTAGATCCTAAGCAAACAGCCAGCTGACAAGCACACTTAGCAATTGAATTAACTATAAATACCTGTACTTTATCTATCTACTATATATATACTACAGCAACAGCAAATAAAGCAATAAAGAACAAACCAGAATCCTTTTTGATTACTCTCTCAACCTGATTACAAGCAAGGAAAATCCAAAGAAATGGATTGCAAAGCTTTCCTGTCCCATAGGCTTTGATCATGATTTATACTGCTCATGTCATTTGCTCAATGCTTTCAGACAATTTGAGGCAATACAAAACACAGAACAGAAAACAGTTCATTCTATTCTAGAATTACTAAATAAGAGAAGACATTCTAGAAACATTTTTTAAAAATGCAGTATCACAGTTATTGCTTTCTACAAAAGACTTGGTGGAAAATAGTAGGCGTTTAAAAAAAAACAAAACAACTTTAGGATCTTCTTTCACTGTTTGGTTGGTTGGGCTTTTTTTCCAGATGGATCAAAAATTTAACTGTTGCTTATAAGTAATCCACATGTACTTTAAAACGTGGAAATATTGTGATTCCAAACACAAAAGGCATGAATATATGCATATGTAATACGTTAATAAAGTATATTATATCACTTTATACGTCCATCTCCTTTGAGAAGAATCTTGGGATTTATAATTAAAAAAAAAAATAGGAAGGAAAAGGCTGTAATACTAGAGAACCAGTTTTAACAGCATGCCATACATGCGGGTAGTATTTCTACCTTCTTTTCATTAATAAAGACAGCCATCGCACTAGATGTTCAGGCAAATTACTTGTCGGAGGGGTAGCTGGATGTGTTCATACGTTCAGATTCTGTAAAACATCAAATCCCAGGGTGAAAGCTTCCACAAAAAAAAGGATTATTGACCAGCTCCTCTGCGTGTGAATCTAGAAATTTGTCAATAAAAGCACTCAGCAGACGTCAGCTATAAGAGCAGCGCACGGAAGAGCTCACCTGGCAAGAGCCAGGTCCTGAGGCCAGCAGCATTAACCTCAGTCACTCCCACGAACTGTGGCCATAACTCACACAGGAAGGCAGAGTGGACAAAAGTAACAAACACAGTGACATGCAAACCATGGCACAGCACACAGGAACACTCTTTAAAACTGCAAAACCCTCAAAATTTAACAGAAATTCACGTCATCATTACAACATAAATTCAGGCCCCATATGTGCACTTGCCAATGTAAAATTAAACTGTGCGATCGAGGTGGTGGGGGTATGCGCTTTTGGTTTTGTTTGGTTTTTTCTTTAAAGGAAACACAGCTACTGGTCGTCTCATACAAGAGCTGTGAGAGCCCGAAAGCTAATTAATAAAGGTGCATTTCCATTTATTGCTGAAGACAATGGAATTTTAAAATACGTTTCATCATCCTTTACGCTTCAAAAGAAAAAAATCACACTGTAGATGCCTCAAGCTAAGAACCTTTAATTAGCGGACGTCATGTATCTGTGTGTTAGTTCCACATCTGTAAATGTAAGTAAGCACCATTGTTCTATTTCTCCATGATATGGTGATAAATTACTTGGGTATTGCAACAATAAACATGAAAGGACCCATAAGGAACTAATGGTACTTCACGTGTGGGGTGGAGGGCTGTGCCATATAATAAATGTATATTTATTTATTTATGAAACTGTCAAATAGCACCACACTTATTACCACCTTCCATAAAATGCCACAGGAACTGCTTTTCTAGATCTATTATTAAGTTCTTAATCCCTTTGACATATGCCATCCTGACGCTGCCCCGTGCTAGTTTTTAGTTAGATTGCAGGTGACAATTTTTAATAGCACGTGGATTTCATCTAACCAGTTATTTTTATTATTACATGTGATTTCATTTGCATAAGATCCATTTTCTACAATACAATCTTAATATAAATTCTGTAGAAATGAAGTTACTATTATTCATAGGCACTGCAGAAATCTGTAGCTAACTAGAAGAGTTCAATGATATCTCTGTGCCTACGTAGCAATGTGCCGGTAGGTCTGGATCACCTTTCAGCCTTTCAAGGAAGCTGTATCATGAATGTGTATTCGTGGATCAAGCAGTGCTTGTTATCTATTACTCTATTACGCTAAACTTCTCAAGACATTCAGAATAATCAGTGACTCAGAAAAAATTATCTTAGCCTGACCAAGAACCCATCGGTATCATTGGAGTCTTTTGCAATTATTCTGGTGGCCTTTGGAACAGATCCACCCTTGTCAGGTTGTTGGCAAAATGATGGTTGTTGGAAAACTATGATTTCAAAAGTTACAAGCTGCCCCGGTGCACAGGAAGTATGAGACGAAGGAAAGATGACTGTGGTGAATATCGGTGCATGCAGAAAGGGAAAAGAATCTGACATTATCTGCACCGTAAATTTATATATAAGCTCGTATGGAACAGCAATAAAATAAAACAATATCTCAACCAATCATCCTTACCGATTCAATGCAAAAGCATAATGAAATTTAATGTTGTGCTGATCAGCCAGATCACAGGTAGGAAGCATTTCTAGTGTTTCTACCAGCTTCACCATAGCATCATAGTCCTGGTATGATTTAAAAAGAAAAAGAAAAAGGAAAGAAAATAAAGAAACTGAAAGCAGAGGAAAGCATCACTATACTAAAATGTATCATGACTGCTAGAGAGTATCTCAGGTGACTGTTCCTAGAAGAGTCAGTGAAAAAGCGCATAGACAAGGCACGTCCAACATGGACGATGGTTGGACTCGATGATCTTGAACATCTTTTCCAAACTCAATGATTCTGTGATTTTAAAAGCCACAAACACTGTGTAAGGAATTAAACAGGGATTTTGTCTATCCATGTCAGTACTTGCCTCTTCCTCACCTCAGTGCCGCTGCCCAAATTACTGAACCCCTCTGGCCAGTTTGATCGATTACACTCCCAGCACCAGGAAGAAGAGGTGATGAGCCTGGGTCTTTCAGGCCTCATTAAGGACTCCTGATGACTGACACTTCATCAGGTCATCACAGACTCAAGCACAGTTCATTCTGCAGTGTATCAGCTGGTTGTGCATTCATTTTGGTTTCTCAGAGGTAACCCACATACACATTGCCGAAGAGGCCAGTATACCGACATCACAAATGGCCTCACATTAAGTAATTGGTTTGTTCGAAACATCTTTTGAGATGATTACATCTCTCAAGGGAGAAGACCTCTCAGAAGAATGCAAATGATCACTAGAGCCGATCAAAATCAAGTTCAGTGCAGTGCTGCAGGAAAATATGCATCTCAGAATGGAAAGTTGGGTACTGCAGGATGATGTGGTCACCCACTGCTCTCACAACCCATTCATACTTACGAAATAACCAACTTAGCTCCTGATGGAAAAAAATTTCCATAGAATTGTTGGAAGTATATTTTAAAAGGGATGTCAAGAACACAGACTGTCAGGTTGGAAATACAGTAGGCAGGCTGTGTTTTAGCAAAAGCAGAACTCATTTTAAAAATAAAATCAAAAGAAAAAGGTGCAGTTATACTTTAAAAACAAATTAATGTTTTTTTGAATGATAGTTCTCAGCTTGGGCACCTCTGGCCAATACAATGGTCACAACAATTGCATTTTCTTCATTTCTAAATATATATGACTTTGGGGGCAAGGGAGGAATGGGAGGGAAGGCAAAAGCAAACATCTTGCTTCACTAGGAAATGTTTTCTTTTAAATTTTTTTTTTTAAGGACGTTAAAGATGACTAAAAACAAAGGAGGAGACCTCAGGAAGTCACCTCATCTGTGCCTCTTATTCAGAGGCAAAATAAATAAGGGTCTAAAGCCCCTCACATGAACCAACAGACAAGTCAAACTGTTAACCAATGTAACAACTTGGTGTCGGCTTTGAATCACTGTTCAACAAACAATGAAGTATAGAAGCACAAACAAGAGCCAAAATGCCATGGTAAAATAATCTTCCTTAGTCTTTAGGAACATACCTGAATATCTCTGTAAGAAAGAAGCAGGTTTATGACAATGTCAGAAGTCAGCACTTCAGTATTATCCATACGAAGTTTAATCCTGGCCAGCTCCTTAGCCAGTTCATCTCCTTGATACTTCTCTCTAGCTTTTCTAATATCATTTAGCAGTGTTTCTTTGTAATAGGCACTAAAGAAATAGAAGATAGATATATGGGAAGAGGACTGTTAGATATTTCTTAAGAAACATGGTTATATTTCTAATAAAAATTGTAACTTCTAATAAAAAGTACCATTTCCTGGGAGGGAGGTGCACATCAAATAGTTCCACATATTTCATTAACTCATAAATATTCCAACTTGCCCCACCTCAGACTGTGGGGCTATGTAGCAATACATTTATAACCAGGACTGCGAGATAACTTTATCAGCACTGTAAAAATGGGGCATTTCTTTGTGGCATTTCTGACCACGACAGATGTGGTAATTTGTACCCTAAAGCAAGCAGCAATCGGGATAATAACGACTCAGAGGGGAAAGACCAGTGTGATGTAAAGAGGAGGTACGTGATTTTATCACAAAAGGAGGAAAGAGGCTTTCAGAAAAAGAAACCAAACCAAACACAAGCCACCAAAATCTGTTGCTTTCTGTCTGATTAACTTAATACATAACATGGGCAGGATCTGTGTAAAAGCCCTCAGTAAGTGCATCTTATTTACTCTAAACTCAGGACACAATGCAACATCAAAGCTTTTGTACAATACAAAATCACATATACATTATCAGTACAACACAAAATCACATATACGTTATCAGTACAACACAAAATCACGTACAACAGTTATAAATGACCTGGACAGGCTACTTTATGCAGAGCAGCTTGTGGAGTCTATAGTTTGGAAGTTAGCAGATGTCACCTGACAGACACTCAAGTGCATAAAATGCCTTTTGTGTTTACAAACGAGTATTGCAAAGTATTCAACTTCGCTTAGCATAAGCCCTACATAGAGCAAAAAAACTCTAAGTTCTCTGTCTAATATGCATTATTATTTTTACGTATAATGTGGAAGATACGTTTATAATGCAAAGCAGCAAGGTCACAGTAAGCGCTATTGGAAAGCTCTTAACAGCTGTTCTGATGTCAGTGGAGGTTAGGCCTAATTCGCCATGGATTTCCAGTCTCAGGTTTCTATCCAGCGTTGCCTTCAACCAGGCTAATTATAATTCCTGTGCTAACCAAACCACAGGGGGATACTGCGTGATGTATTTCAAAAGTATCCAAATGACTCGGGAACGGGAGTCTCACTTTCAAGAATGACCCAGCACTTAACCTCTTCAAACTTATTCAAGCTTTTGGCAGGAATGCGGGAACATCTAGCTACATCTTCCTCTTCACGGGGATCCACCACAAGAGTGTCTAGTTCTGCAGCTGTACAAAAGCCTCCTTCAGGCGCTTCAGCCTGAAAACGGGAGAGAGGAAAGAGGCTTTACCGCAGGACTTCACAAGTATCAAACCAAGATCACCCACAACCCTGGTCATAAATATCAAAGTGTACGGGTAGCTTTGGACAGAGCACCTTTTCACAATGACACAAACGCTAAGCAGTACCAAAATTTACTACTACCAAGACCAACTCTGCTACCAGTTTCACGAGTCCACACCGCTGAGCACAGCTCTCCCACATGCCAACCAGCTCCACTGAGCTTCTGCCCCTCCTCTTGCCCTTTTCCTCAAAGGGGACCTGTGTTGCCTGCACGTAGTCTCCCCTCCAGCACTGTTTTGGAGAAGCCGGAGGCATCCTGTGCTTCTTCAGGCCAGCAATATTCCAGCTGCTGCCCAGCAAGCTGCCAGAGAACAGGAGACCTGCCATGTAAGGGACAAGGTGCGTGTCAGCAGGGTCATCTATGGGATCCTAAGGGTGGGACCACATGAGAAAAGGAGTTTCAGCCAAGCCTTTCACTTGGGTGGGATGGCAGTGGGGAAAGAGAAAGAAACCCGAGGGCCCTCGGCGCTACCTCATGATTCAGACGCCAGGAAAAAGAAAACCTAGAAGCTCATCTCTCCTGGTGTTTTCCAGCAATACGAGCAAAACCAGACTAGCTGCAGAGTACAGGGTAAGCAACCGAGAAAGAGAGACTTCCACCTCCAGCCCCAGTCCTCAAAACTCCAACAGTCCCTTGTAGAAGTGGCTGAACAGTATCATGTTTATTTGGTGACATCAGAAGGCTAATATTAAAAAAACTCAAACAAACCAACAAAAACCTAAAACCAAACCATGGAAGGTTACATTTGATTGCCCACTGCTGCCATACACATACACTTCTTTGTTGACAGGAAAGGACAGTCTTTGGCTTTGAGCTCTCTGAAGAAGCTGTGATCTTATCTCCTATTACAACCTTATGCACTGTAATTCATACTTAAGCACTTCACCTTACCCATGGACTGCCTTTGCTTACTGATATTTCAGAAAGTAACCATAAATCAATTTCTAGCATAACACCGTTGGTTAACTGCAACAGCTGCAGGACATCGATACAGAAAGCAGTAAAGTTAGCAGCTTCTTTTAACACTATATTAAGTGCAGTGAAAAATAAAAAATAGAAAAATCAATGGTATTAGAGATTCTGCATATTTTTTTTCATAACATTGAAAAGAGACTATCAAAGGTTCTGGAGGTGCATGTGTCGTAAAATTACCATGATGTAACGTGAACATCCTTGAGAAGGCTGATAAACTTGTCCACCAGTGGGACACAAAGTGGCCCCAGGATATTGTCCCAGCTGGGTTGCATATACTCAGAAGCTCTTCGCTGGGCATCACTTTCACAGCAAAAGTAGTCAGCACAAGGTGTAATGATGTATGGAATAAAATAATAATTGCCACTGGAAGCCTAAAAGGAAAAGAGGCGCACTTTAGAAAACAAATGAAAGTGGAAACATGCTTGTGTATACACAGACTCTTTTACTGTCAGAAAAAACAGCTAGATTAGGGCCGGTGCACTACGAAGCTTTAGTGTATTTGTTTAACACAAGATTTGCAAGCATTATATTCAAGGAATTTTCTGCGGAAGAGTTATAAATATCATCACAAGGGTGATGAATAAGGGTCCATCCAGATCTGTTAAGCCGCAATGCGATAAACTGTTCAATTTTTTTAATGTGATGCACAAACCCTAGTAGGGTCTGACAGTTATGTGCTAATGTTTTGCTCCCAAATTTTGGGGGTCGGAGACATACTTGCATCCTCTAGGATCACGCTGTGTTAGGAAGGATGTGATGCAGAGCTTCCCACAAAGAGAGAAAGAAATACAGAAACACAGGCATTGGAAGGTCTTTATGGAGATGTTAATCCAGAGGAGCCTACAAAACGTCTGCTGCAATGCAGCCACCCAACCAACCAACAAAACTTTGAAATATTTTGTAATATATGTAAGACTTCTAACACAAAATCCTAGAAGTATAAACCAAAAATCCTTATTACGGCACACGGTGTGTGTTTAAACATGATCAAGGTGCTGAAAGGGGAGAGGTAACAGGACATGCCCTTCAGAGTCTTCAGCTCCTGAGCAAGACCCCAAAAACCAGACAACTGCAAAGTTTTCCACAGCTACTAGAAGCACCAGTATCCCGTTTTGAGCTAAGACAATTCTCTGCTGCTTAAAAGAAAAGTAAACTTTGCATTTCAGAATAATTGGGTAGAAGCACTAAAGCATGGGTCAGCATGATACATCTAACACAATCAACTACCACTAAATACCCTGCACCCACCACCTTGGGGATATCAAGGCATCAAACACATAGAGCAAAATCATACCTTTAATTTTTTCATATCATCTAAGCCTGCAGTAAAGCCATTTAAAGTCACCTTGAACAATGGGAGAGTGTTAAGGTGATGGAAAGAATCGATGTGAAGATAGCACGTTTTTATACGCATTAATAAACTAGACAAGAGAAACAAACTGTTCACGGGAAGTAACCGCACAGGGCATGCAGTTACTAAAAGTACAGATGGAAAAAGAACTTGCATCAGTGACATCCTGTTGCTGATCTGAGTCTGTAAGGATTTAGAATTTTAAATTATTTCTAACAAATAAACATCAAGCCACATTCCTTCCTCATAACCCCTACAGTACAGTATCCATGTTGTAACAATATCATTATCTGTTGCAAAGTTATCTTTACTTCCTACTAAAAAAGTCAGAAAACTTCCAACCTAAACTACCAGTACATTAAAACAGTTCAGTCTCAGGTTCATTGAAATAAACACCGAGTTCGGTGTAACTCAAAAGCTTCTTGTGTATAAACTCTATTCTTAAACCTGTAACAGTGAATTGGCTCTTCCTGCAATGGAAAAAAAAAAAAAATCCAATCTGCAAGTGTGATGTATCTTGTGACGCAAAGAGACCTGCAGTTATCTGCTGAAACAGCAATTTTCAGAAAAATATTAAATGACACGTACAAAACACTGTATTTATTCAGCTAACATCTCATCTATTTGACTTAGATTTCTTGCCTCTTTTTGGATAGTGAAATCCATGCAATTAAATCTACAATTTTAGCCATGACAGACACATTTTTGTGTGCAGAATTCAGGAACCCTGCACGTATTTGAGCAAATCACCTTTTCTGAAAAGCAACGAGCTCCAATTTTCTAGCTTCTTCTGTCCAATGTTTACATACAATAAATTATAAAGCCCCTTCTTGCAGAGTTTGTGGCCTTTCTAAGAGAGTCTTTATCTTCAGTACATCAAAACCCAGTTCTGTCCATCTACTTTTCTTACATTATCAAAGGCTAGAAATGCCTGAAAATACCATCCTTGCTTCTTCAGACTGTCTACTCAGAATGCTGGTCTCTGTCACCAAAAGCTAGTAATTATGAAAATTACTGTCCTGTCATACACCTACTATTGCTTTTTAAGATAATGAATAAATGGCACAGGTATGTATGAAGTAACATAGATGGCAATTCTAGCTGCAAATATATATAGTCTAAAAATCATGACTCATTTAACTGTAACAGAATTACAACTTCATAGCTTATAAAGACTGTATGCTGAGTTTGTTTATTTCAGGATTAGTAGTTAAGCTATTTTTATTGTCTTATTTTGAGAATTTTTAAAGTTAAAAAATACAAAAAACTGAGCAGATGGGAAAAAAAAGCAGCTCTCAATAGCTAATCTTCCAGCAAATAACATATGCCCAATATGCTAGCAATGTAACTTTTGTATTCAATCACAACACACTAAAATCTAGCACAAAAAGAGCCAAAAGTTTAGGAACATTAAAAAAAAAAAAAGGAAATAACTGCAAGTAAGTTGAGAGAGGGACCTGTTCTTCAGAGGAAAATGGTTAAAGGAATTAAGCACAGAGCCATGCCTCTTCTGAAGGGCTGAAAGAGTTAGGCCCACGTAGGCCAGTTTTAGGCTCTAGGCAAGACAGACCAAATGTAGAGTGCCTTTTGTCTTAAAATACTCCTCTAAACGTTTTGCTAATGCTGTTAAGAGTAAAATTTTGACCTTAATAATGTACACAGGCTTATTAAAAAAGCCTGCACTGCTGGTTATTCTGGTGCAACTGTCACTTTGTGACAGAGATGTTACACTAGAATTAAAGAGCTTTTTTCTTTTTTTCCCCCCAAATAAATAGTGTTGAGTAAAATCTCTACATTTTTAAAGAGGGAATTATGCCTGCACAGCTAATAGTGCAATTATTTCACTCAAGCCATGCAGCTCAATTTGCCACTTACTCAAGCGTCAAGAGTAGTAGGAGCGCTCGCCCTACCTTACAAAGCAGTTAGAGGGAAAACACATCGGATAACAGAAAACGATCCGCATTCGCTCAAAGAAGTCACTGACTTCAGAGTGTTCAGGGAGTTTAATCCACTGTTGTCTTAAGAATTAATGTTTTCACAGTAGTTTGCTGTGATATCCCATTCCTACCCATCTTGCGATACAGGTGACTAAGGTACTGTGAACTTTAAAAGAATACTTCCTCTTCTGAAGTTGAAAATGTGCAGCGTTTTTATGTAAAGAGAGATGTGAAGAGAGATTATCACAAGACAAACATTCTAAATGCTTAGGATCTAGCTTGCGAGGAACGGGTGCTCCAAGATGACAATCACTTTGAAGGGAAGACCCTGCCAAGCCCTATTCTTAAAGTATCCCTATACATTTTTAAATGCCTAGAAACACAGTAATAAGACGGCATATCTATTCAATAGAAAGCAGATTTAAAGAGATACATACTTTGCCTATCAGATTACTACCGTGGTATTCAGGAGGTACTTGAACCCGAAGAAAAGCTTTGTGGTTGACAACCTACTCCAAATTGAAATAAAACAACAAAGAGGAAAACACCACCACAAACCAGCATAAGAATGAAAAAGACAGACATGACGCATGAATAGAGAAATTATTAAAGAATGAAACAACAGAAAATGAATATAGATATTTATAGCGAGTCCATATTTACAAGGCCAAGAAACCAGTACAATACTTTGCCACTCTGAACATAAGATTTCTCTGTTTACATGATTTGTCTATACATCTGTCATCATTAAAATGCTTTCAAGTCTTATTTTTATGAACCTATCAAATTCATTACCTGCTTAGTTAACTCTAATTCAACCACTACAAATACGCATCCCTTGAGATAGTAACATTTCCATAAAAACTGACTTTCATAAATAAATTTTAAAAGCCTTATTTTTCATTATATCAATATTAACAGTGGCATATTTCATGGTTAGAAACATTAAAAGTAATATTTATTGGGTTACCCATTGCCTTTGTACTATTCTCCCCTCAAAAGGAAAAATTATTGTCTGTATTTAAGACGTTTCTACTCCTCTTTCATTCTGTGCCCTTTTGCAAACTCTTTTAATACTTGTGCTGCCTCAGGCTTTTTTAGAAATATATCATTAAATGCCTGTATCGTACAAACTTTTATCTATTGTAAAAATAATCAGAAAATAAAAAATAGAAAGCTATACTGCAATACTACTTTTTCAGATTATTACATTCATATAACATAATCATACTTTAGAGTCTTGGCTCTCATTTCAATCCATTGGGACTACTAAAATGGAGCATGTGAGTCCAAGCGCCAAAGTCTTTCTACTTAGTTCTCTTAAATGTTCATTGCCCTGAAATAGTAGATACAGTCCAATTTATACAGCTACTGAAACTCTGAAGAGGCTTTCTGCCAATTACAATAAAAAGTGATTTTTCAACATACAAATTCCTTGTGGCAAGGATAAATTGCAGTCCTGCTCCCCTTAGATCAAGGAGAATTTTTGCTAATGACTCCTCCATGGCCAAGACATTCTCTGCTTACTACGAGCTGCTACAGGACTTAATGAAAAGAAAAAAAAAAAGAAATTTAAATATCTGAAAATACTTCATCAGGCCCACAGGTCTAAGTGTACTATAATAAACCTTTTGGTTTAATAGCCAGCTCGCTTTCCTTCCCCAAAAGCAATTAACAGGGTTATTCAAATTTCTTCAGGCATACCATCCACTAAAGAAAAATTAACTATTAAGTCTGTCTCCTTATATTCTGTACTTGCCATAATTATTCTTCCAGAGTGGGAAGTTCTAGTTTGTATTCTCAGTGCCACATTCAAACAAACTGAACGGATCAAAGCATGTATCTCAAACTAGGTGCAACTAATGCTATGACTATTGCCAGAAGGGCTGTACATTTTGCTTCCTGACTCCAGCAGTATTTTAAAAGCCCCTTGTGCCCTCTTTCCTTCACTCAATCTGGGGCTTTTTTTATGCACCATTGCTTAAAATTCTGTAGAGGGAGAGGAAAGGGAGAGAAAATTTCCCCATTAAATAAAAACTAAATAAAAAAAAAAATCAAAACATGTTGTATCAAACCAGAACAACTTTCCCATGGATTTTGTCTATTACATTGGTTTGGAGGAAAACTATTTTTTAAGCATTTTTTGCTTTCAAAAATCCTTGAAATTTTATTTCTCCAGTAAACCAGTGTTCATCTGAAATCTAAAGAAACTCCAAAGCACAAGCCCATTTTCCACAGATAAATTTATTTTCCTCTACCCTACAGTCCAGTAGCATCCACTGTGCTCTCAAATGTTGATTTTCCCAGAATGACAGAGGAAACAAACTGTTCTGCAAGACTGCATGCTTGCCATTTTTTTTATCAATGATAATTTTGACAGAAACTAAGAAGCTGTGCGTATACCCTAAGTAAAATCAGCAGAAGATAGTCCTCAATGCTCAGAGGAGCTCTACAGAAGGAAACCTAACTGATGGGACACAGAATCTTGACCTTGAATTTCATGCCAGGGCAATTCTTTCTTGGGAACTGAACTTCCACAGCCAATAATTCCTTCCTTTTGTATCCAAGTATGCAATAAATTATCATTTAATTGCTTGTTTGGGGGAGTCAAGTAGAACTTAATCACATTCCCCATCTTTATCCCTGAAAACTTCATTCCTGGATGGTAGAAGGAAGGACGGATGGAAGGAAGGAAGCTCTCCTACTCTTACACTCTTTTTTCAGATGGTAAACTATTAAATCTCTGAGACTCACACCACCACAGCATGCTGCTATATAATTTTCACTTAGATCAGCTGTACTCAGGCCAAAGCCCAAATGAATTGCTGACCTTTTTTCTATGCATTGTTTTCGGCTGTATGTCCACTTTCCTCACTCTTGCCTCCTCCTTGATGCTGAATTAACCTAAGAGTTTCCCTACAGGGAAAACATCGACTTTCTTCAAGTTTCTTACTTGTAATACACAAAAAATCACCACAAAGGACATACTAGACATTCATCTTCTCTGGGACTTTAACGTGGTACGCTATGATTTTTTTGCACCTTCGTACACAACTTGAGATTTGCAGGATACGTAGCAGAGGTGTGGGCAGGGAAACCTCTGAGGAAGCTCCCAGCTGCAGCCGCCTGCACAGGGAATTTCACTTGTGCAGCTGGGAAAAACGGTGTTCCATGCTTGGTAGCAATCTCAGTTGTCCCCCTTCCCCCGTACAGATGTGTGGACACAGAGCTTGTGAGATGCGGAGAGAACTTATCTTCACGAAACCAGCAAGGGTATTCCTGTGGCTGCTTTTGGGTTGGAGCAAGGCTTAGTGGATCCATTATCTATCCTCTTTCCAATATGTCTCCAGGCCTAGTGAATAGTGCATTTAAGCTCTTTTTGCTATTGCACAGCTATGGCAGAGGCATACTCACACTTTGCAATCAGGAAAAGCGAAAGGAAAATATAAAACCCTATTACAGGGATATTACCAGTTGTATCTAATACTCAGCATTTAAATGGAAATGGTTATGTAGCTATGTACTTGACTGAACACAGTAAATTCATACCACTCTCGATCCTACTTAACTAGCACAGAAACCCTCATTAGCATTCAACTTCAAACAAGACATTGCCCATACAGCTGTAAAATGTTTAACCAAGCAGTGAAGCAGTGGCACCGGCAAACCGCATGCCTCTCGTGACAACTCACCGGATCAGAAAGGAGGGGAGAGCAATGGTCTATCGGAAGTCAGCTCCAACTTAGGAAACCATAAATTTTTCACCTACTGACTATTTAGCTTGCTAATTAGTTTGTTGTAATTCCTGATTGAAAAACTGCTAAAAGACTGCAGTATGGGAGTACCTTTACCTAATAAAAGGTAAAATATGAACAACTTCAAATAACACAAGAGGGTCAAGAATCCATACTGGGTATTTAAAGTAGCTTATTTTTTCCCCACTGTATTTTACTCACAATTGTTTTCTTAATTTAAGCACTTGAAGAACGTGGGTTAGGCAATCATCCTTTTTATAGGAGGGACGAGGATCCTAGTTTATGCCTCCCTGCACCTTTTGTTAGCCACACAGTGTGTACAGGTCTAATACTAGGCCCTACTGTAGAAACCACATCACCAGATCCGTCTTCTCTTCCGCATGAAGGTACATACCTACCTCTGTGGGAAAAAGAATCTGCCAAAAGAAAAGACCGAAGGCTGCTAATCTGACTGTACTAGGCTGAACTTGCCACCGTCCTCTTTGCCTTTACTGCATTTCTGGAATTACCACCAGAATGGCTCGGTCACAATTCCCCCTCTTGCTCCGGAGGGGAAAACCCATGCGTGCCTGTGACATTTTGATCCTCCACCAGGAGATGGATAGTAGCATTCACAAGCAAATCTGCCTCAGTCTTAGGCCCCCTTCACCGAGCCACAGAGCAGTAAATGCAGCTCCCATCCCACCAGTGAAACTAGTTCAGAGATCACCAAGGCAGACAGGAAAGTGACCTGGATTTACTCACGTGCTCAACCTGATCTATCTTTGCCCTACATGCAGCGCTGTGGCCAAGTATAAACGGCAGCTCAAAATAAACTGCTGTGACTAATGCATTATCTCTTCCAGCTCTATTTTACATTATTAGCAAACTCTAAGAATGTTTTATTATTTTAAGTCCTGCTCTATATTCTTCGGAAGAAAATAAAAATATATAGCGAATGTGAGCAAACAGAAAGGAATAAAAGGAAGTTTCAGATCTTCGCAAATTCAGTAGTCCTCAAAATAAGCGTAGAGTGTTTTATGAAAATAACCACTGACACGATGTGCAGAATGACAAAATACGTAACTGTACGATATCATGGCATATTGCAGTAAGCCTAAAACAACCACTACATTTTATCCTGGTTCAGGCTTACTTACTTGTTTGGTTTTACTTGCATTAAGGGTAAGAATATTTTTACTTTGGGAAATAAGCTTTTGCATTCCTAAATAAAATCTGTGAATTTGTGAGGAAGAGGATGGGTATACAGCAGCCAAAGCTCTTAGATATACAAGAGTAAGCCCTATTAAGGCATCACACACACATATATATTTGCACAAGTGGGTGAAAGTGGTAGAGGGAGAAAGACTTTAATTTCTGAGTTTAGATTTTTACTATCAACCTACGTATATAACATATACCTACTGGCACTTTCCTAGACCTTAAAAAGAAACTTCTAAAGAAAAGTAATTTTTAAATCTAGCTTTACTTTGGAAAGGAAGTCAACAAGATTTCTGCTAGTTTCAATTGTATATAGGTAAAACAGACTTCCTTCAATTGTATAGAGCATACATATGCTTGGCAGCTTTGCTATTAGAGTTGCTTCTAATGTAGTATCTTCATTTTATGTTGTAAAATGAATGTGGACTTAATACTTACTGTGTTTTTCTGAGATACCATATCCTGGGGGAAAAAAAAAAAAGAGAGAGAAAGAATAAAAATGTTGATACATTTTTACTGGGAATTATTATTTCCAATAAAAATAGCTGGTGTACATATAAATATACACACACAGATGTGTTCTTTGCAGCATAACCCATATTTCCTGCCACAGAAAATTCCAAGTAAAGAAACAGAACAACATCAAGAAAAGTCTTACTAGTTGAGGTTAGGAAAAGATTAATGAATCAAAGAAACCTATTTAAAAAAGAGCCTAGAAAATGAAGAAAGTTGTACTTGCCAGTAACTGGAGTTTCTCAGGCTGGGCACTCCCCGTACCCAGTCACACTCCAGGCATTTGTGGGACAAAATCATTCAAAAGCTGGAGATTTTTTTTTCCTCTGAAAGAGTATCCTTAACATACCTAGGCCCCTTTCCTACCTGGGTGGGCACAGACCAGCACACTCCTCCTACAACCTAATTCTTCTCACCTCAAAATCTAGAGAGAGATATTGAAACTATGAGGCAGATGATAAACTAATGGGCATGTAAACCAGTTTATGGTAAGTAACCTCTTCCTCCTTCTAGCGATGGCTTACCTGTCCGGTGAACACTGCTTGGTGAAACTAAGATCTCCAGGTAAGTCACAATACAAATGTTCGATGTAGACTTGTTTCTAAGCAAGGTTATTGATGTAATTTAATTGTATGTGCTCCGACAACCTAAGATGATTCCACTTGAACAACCAGTGTACAGAAATGATCATGCCCATTCACCCTTTTCCTCAACAACAGACAAGATATTAGGGGCCATCTAAGAAGTTTAGTTTATCTGTTATCATATGTTCTTTTATACGCTTGGAACTAGTTGTTTTGGAATGAACACTGGTGAAAGTGAAGAGACAACTCTTGGGAGAATTTGAGGATGGTTCCCAAGAAATAAGCTACATAAACTCAGGCTGCTGAACTTCACAGATCTTCCCGGTAGAAGTAATAGCAGCCATGAATACTGCCTTTATAACACTTAGGCTAGCCACTCTTAAAAGGCACGCACAGCAATCTACGTGCAAGCAAAGTAATAAATTCCTGAGGGGGAAGGAAAAAAAACCCTGACCAAATTAGTCATAAACCTGAGAATAAAGAAACATCAGCAGATAGTCAAAAGCACATATTAAGGTACCAAAACCTAAACAGAATTACTAATTAACTTGAACTGCTTAAGCCCAATAAAGTATCTCAGAACAAAAGTGATGGAAGGCTAAGACATCTGAAATATCACATATCTGAAGATTAGTATGCCTACCTAACTAAGCAAGTATCTCCAGTAGAGCTTTATCTACTGCAGATAAAGATCTTTCTCAGCAGGAGAAATGAACTCTTCTGAGAACTATCCAGCGGCTATGCCATGAAATGTGCCATGAACTGTTCTTCACTGAAAGAGCCCAAGAGCAATCCCTATCTACCTTCTGAATTATTCCTAAGAAAAGAGTATTAGTGTATTTGAATGGTATCCAACAGTGAAGTGGGGCTCAGTTGCAGAAGAGGTATAAAGGACATCAGGGTAGGACTGAACCATGTCCCAGCACCCTGCTCAATCCAGAGGATCTCTTCTACTTGGTTCCAGCAACGTAAATCAAGCCTTCTGCTCCTATAGAAATATATGCTGGGGCCTACGCAGGCCAAGGAGGTTACGCAAACAACGGGGAGATGAGGAAGAGATCAGCGACGCTGACAGAGTTCCTAGCAGAAGAGAGATGAAGGCAGATTATAGCTTTTCTAGCCTGAAGTGACCCAGTCATGCTCCAGTGTTACCAGGTCCCCAGACTTGTCCTTGAGCTTTACATCCTTCAAAAAAAGACCCAGAACTGACAGTGCAAAGACTTGCAAGTTCTGGCAACAATCAGTCTGAAAATCCAGCCCATGGATGGGTGTAACCCTGGAGGTCATTCAGCACTCCCGTTACGGAGCAGGTGCTTGCATATGGGCTTGGCACAAAGTACAGGAATGAAAGCCGTCCACAGTGGTCCTCACTGGGCAGAGACACATAGGAGATGACTAGCCTGTGTTCCCAAACTTGGGCACATCCTTGGGAGAACCAAGCTGATCACAACATCTGAGCGACAGCATAAAAGAAAGATAAAACGTTGTTAATGAAAAATAAAAATGAAAGATCTCTTTGTAGTCAGGTATATTACCAATGCAGGATGAAAAGTTGCATCCCTGCCCACCCAGATTAGCTAGAGGAATGGAAGGCACACAAGTAAGCCTTAGTGCAAATCCATATGGATAATCTCTTTGAGCAAAGAGTGCGAGAGGCTCCAGCTCCGAGTTCTTGTGACTCTAGGTCACACAGAATGTGAATGTGTACGTGGACCACCACATGAAGAAAGGAAATATGGGATACTAGACACACCACAGTAAAACTGATGACACTGAGAGCAGGAAAGAAGACCAAGGTGCTGTGACAGAACAGAGCTTTTCTGGGAAAAGAGAAGGAGACTCATAGAAAATTAGGATTAAACTTAATATTATATTATCAAGAGAGGTTGGAGAATTTCAAAAAGGATTTTTGGACATTGGTGGTGTGAAAAATATAAAGCACTGAGAAAGACAGAAACATCCACAGTATGTGACTTTTATCCCCGATGGATGACTTGCATCCAGAACAGCAATTTCAGGACTTAAGTATATAGCAAGTATTATCCTACTACATAAAAATGAACAACAGGCCCATAAAAAGATTTGGTGAGGATCTCTCTTTTTATCTTCGAACAGCAATAAAAACGACATTCCTGTAGTCTTCGCTACTCAGCACCTAGGAGATACAAACCTCATCTGACAGAAGTACTTCAACAGCAGGAGTAGTTTGCAATACATCCCTTGTTCAAGTATCGTTATTATTATACAGGCCATAATGTTTTTCTACATGTAATCTAATTAAAAGAGGGAAAGGAAGGAAAAAAATCAGACCTGCACTCTCACTTCCAAATCTAACCATCTGAAGCAAAATCAGTACCATACTATGGATCTTTTCTTATAAACAAGCTTTTATACTATTCTAATCATTACTATTTTTGTTAGCAGCTCTTTTTCTTAGCATGATTTTTTTAGGTAACTATCAGGAAAACACATGCAATGGAAGTTTCAGAAAAACACAAACGTTCACAGGATCAGGTATTTAAAGATATTTCTGAAATGAAGCAGATTTTGAAGCGAGAACCTTACTTTGAGAGATTGAGCAGTGTCAGCATCAGTGTCATGGTAGAGTATAACATTATTGGCCATGTCAAAGCTTTCACGCACACCAAGGTGGTAAAACAGTGATGGCTGCTTGGAAATATCACTCATGTCCACAACTGCAACATCTGAAATGAGAGAGGGAGAGTGGAAAGTGCTAAAACAATAATAATCTTAAAACCAATTTTATTCTTACACAGGATTTAAAATAAATCCTGAAATTAAACATACATTTGGACAGACAAAATCAATATATTCAAATATGGATCATTTTCTCACGGTGCAAGTAAATTTTACCATTCATATAAAAGATAACAACGTACTTAGGAAACTATCACAATGTTACAGTAACTGGGAGGCAGAGTTTATGAATTCTGCTTGAGGTTTTGAAATCACTGCATCAGGAATGCCTCAGGTGAAGCAGGAGTTCTGGATTTGCTCTCTGAACTAGTCCTGACAGCCTGAACGCCCAAGAGGAGGGAAGGCTCCACACCTTCCGGTGGAACCTCCAGGAGCAATAAAGTAGTAGAAAATAAGGGAAAACTGCAAGACTGAGTTTATCTTAAAAGGCTGAGCTTTGGAGAACAGGAAATTCCTAAACAGTAGAAAAAGAAATGACTGTGAAAGTTGACTTTCAAAAGCTACAGGCAAGATATTCAAGATGGAGGGGTACAGGAATGAGGGGATTCAAACACACATGGCCAGAGCAAGACTTCCACTGCTCTTGGGTAGTACTCCAGCCAGAAATGGAAGTAAAAATATTTATGCCAGTGGAAGATTACCTACACAGAGAGCTAAATACCCCATATTACGCAGAAGAGCTGAGATACAGGCAAAAGATTCTAAGTTCGCCATTTGGTTCGCATATAAGCCTAAAGGCCAGTACAGAGAGAAGAGGTCACTGGGGAAGAGGACATGTAATACTGAGTTTTTTGGCTTGATCCTTATATACTCTATGCTACCTAAGAAATTTGGCTTTAAAGCTTTTTAAAGGTCTGTATCTATATATCTGTCTGCTTTCACCACTATGGGACAGATGGATGAACTTAAATCCGAAGTATTCGTAAGACCAGAGCCTTGGCACTGAAACCACAGGGGAGCCTGAGGTTCAAAACAGATTCCAGAGGCTCAGTGCAGGTGGGCAGTGTATCTTACATCTCCAAAGGGGTAGCAGACAGTGTCTGTACCTATGGGGAACGACAGAGAAGGGTCAGCTACAAGTAAACAAGAAATCTAAAAGCAGGTCTGATGTATAAGATCCAAACACACACACATATATATATATATATGACTATACACTATATATGACTCAACACTCTAGTCACAGAATCCATCCCACCATGTCTCCTTGATGCCAATAAAATCACAGCCCTGCAAGCGTATGTGCATCTCTAACTCCCCTTGTTCATTCCCCACGCTACGTGCATTCGCATAGAGGCATTTAAGTTGGGCCCCCGGTGAAGCTGACTTACTGGCTGGAATTCTTTTGCGCGGCTCTTCAGGTGCTCTCCAGGCTCTGGGCATCTCTTGCTGGCACTGGCATCAAACTGGCAGGAGTGGGGTGGATTGAGGTTCCCCTCCCCCAGCAAATTTGAAGCCCTCTTCACCAGCTTGCCAAGCCAAGGACTGAAGATGCTCTTCCCCTTCTCTGACCGATGGACCCCATCAGCCCCCGGTAGATGGGGTTCCTCAAAGCAAGTCCTGTGGTCTAAGTAGCCGAACCCCTGCCTGTGGCACCAGTCCCGTGACCATTTGTTGGTTCGCTAGATTCAGCTGGCCCTTTCAAACCCTTCCCTTTGACCAAGGCGTACGCAGTGCGTGGGGTGCTGAGTACCACGCTGGGTGTCACTGGGTCTCGGCACACGCCCCAGTACCACTCCTTTCAGGGTTACATCTCCTCCTCACTGTACTGTAGGCAGTTTTATGAATTGCTCAATGAACAATGCTAGTACGTGACACCACACATATTTCTGTTTCAGTTGTCCTGTATTTTTCTTATGGTTTATGCTAAAATCTTTCATCGACAGTTCTTTAAACACAGACATGGGCCCTGTACTTCAACGACATATTTAGTATGGCTGGTAAGAAAGAGATAAGAATTCCCCAGGACTTCCTGAGATACATAAAAAGAAATACTACAACACTAGTATCTCCTTTGCAAAGCTTGAACTGAAAATAATTCTCTTTGTTACGAACCCCAAAATTGATCTCACTTTATTAAGTATCTGATTGCAGCTCATCTAAGCTTTTGTTTCCATTGTAAAACAATTATGCTATGCGTGTATTTTTTTAGTGCATTAAGGTAATTCATCAGTATTACTAGTACAATCTTGATTAGGTATCTGCATTGTTGCAACAGATGGCGCATAAATAATTTCTTATACTACAGTTTACATATTTTAACACTAGCATGTCTTAAGGGACCAGACAGGGGAAGACATAAATAACTATGACAACTGAAATGAAGATTAGAGATCACTACTTGTGGTAAAACAGGAGACTATGAAACTGATAAATAATTCCACAGGAAAAACATTATTACACAGGTTAAAACCAGAGCACTTGCATCTCTATCTGGGATGCACCCAAAGGCATCATATAATTTAACGATCTAGTCAAATCACAAGTCTTCATGTGACTGTTGTATAATTTATGGCACTGCTAGCAACAACAAAAGGAAAATTTTGGTTCTAGGTTTTGGAAGTTAGAAGTTAAAAGTAGTAAACAAGAGAAAATAAAGAAATAGCCTGAAATATGCTGAAAGTTAAGTGGAATCTATGAGGCCTAACAGAAGAAAAAGTCAGAAGAAGTCTGTACTGCTTTGGACTCCTAATCTAAAGACTCACCTCCATCCACCTTAATCCATGTGGAGGACAAGAACCTTAGTCCATTATTATGGATTCATTATTTTTCAGCATTTGGAACCTATCTATACATAATAGATTTAGAAAAAAACCCCCAAAGTTAACATGATAATAGAAACCTTATTGGAGGAAAATGCAGAAATCTGCCCCTTCTTATTCACTAGCGTCCTGGTAAATGACAAACTTTCAGATTACTATTGCTTCAGATTATTGACTATTTGCATTGGTGTCCTTCATAGTAAACAAACAAATGTGTTATCCTTGAAATCCACTGGAGGAAAATCAAAGTTATTCTTCAGAGGAACACCAATGCTCCTAATGAAAAAAAAAAAAAAAAAAAATCAATCATCTTAACTCTCTTCAAGAATCCATAACTTCAGGGTGCATATTTGATTTTTTTTCTGTACTGCATGACTGCGTGGTACTTTAAAGGAGAGAATGTCAAAGTTTTTATAGGGAAACAATTGTGGTAAAATTTGAAGTCTAATTGAAAACCAGGAATCCTTTGCAGCTTTCACTTAAGGTAAAACAAAAGACACAACACTCTCAACTTTAATACACCCTGTACTCCCAAAAACTGGGAAAGGAAATAACAGAACTGTTGAGGTAGTTTTTCAGCACAGTTTGTTATACCAGCAAACTGTCAGTGCCTTCCATTAGATACTAAACACAAGTCAATTTAAGCGTAAAACCACTGTCAACATTCAGGATGCTATTATGGCTCTCACAATGCATCAAGTTTTATTAAAATCTCAATTCTTTAAAAAGCATGCTCTTCTGTAAGAATCTGCTTACTTTTCTCAAAAAAAATAATTCTTCCAATCACAATCATGTAGTAAAACACAAAAATATAACCAGAGGTTGCCTTAGAAGATAAAAGTCTCACGAGACATAAACATGCAACTTTTTTCTAAGTTTAGGAAATTCTGGTTGAAACCAAGAGTATTTCAATTCCACCTCTAAGTTTACAATATCATAGCATGAACTTTGCTGACTTCACTGGTTTGCTATAGGGCCAGATCTGGTCAGAAAAATAAAAACCAACTAGGCAGTAGTGATCTATCCTGCAACGTAGACTTGCATATATCATAATGACATTAAATACCATTTTTAAAACCATTTCATATATTTCAAACTAAGCTTAACTTCCGGTAGACTAAACCCAAGTGCTGCACTTTTAGTATTTATACAAAATTAAAATTAACTGTAACGGTTTAGAAATTGCTTACAAAGCACCTTGAAGAAGGAAGGTTGTTCTTACGAGCTGCAATCCACTTCTGCCCAAGAATTCAGCTGTGGCTGGAGTCAGCCTACACGACTCAGCCCGCTTCCTACTGCGGAGAAGGAAACACAAGCACGCACGCTGGAGGCCTGAGACTTTTTGATCCAGTGAGGGCACTTCCTTTGGAATGAGCGTTTAGTTCACAGGCCAAAGGAATTGAGAACTCAAAGGAGAGGAAATTTAAGAATTAAATTAGGTATGAATCCTCACATTAATTTTGGAAAAAGGAAGATTTCTTTCTGTTCGCATGTAGTAAGACCTGAAGAAAGAACAGTGAGATTTGGCGATTTTATTAACGACACCAATCACAAATTGGGGAAAGAAGACAATTTTAACATTGGCCAAATAATTTTTAATTCACTGTTTTTAAAGGATGTTCATCTTGGGAAGACAACAGAGAAAATTAGATTCTGATTCGGGTGTATCATCCATCCACACCCGCTCCGATTATGAAATGAAGCAAAATCTAAACTTAGATATATCTCACTTTTGACAGCTCTAATAGATTCGTTAAGTGCTTTAGGAATTCTGAAAACCTGGGCATCAAATGGCAAAAATTCTGAAATGTGCTCGGCCATCGTTTGTCTGTTTGCTCAAGAAAACAAAAGGACTGTTGTAAAGCGGCAATTTCAGGCACGTGTTATCAAAACCAGGGCCACACCTCTAACTTGTGTTCTCAGACTGAGCTTGTCATTCGCCTTTCACTCAAGTGTGGCTTGAGTCTTACCTTGATGTGCCACAAGGTTTTATGTTACAGAATGATCTATTAGTGAGAAAGGCACACCACACACCAAAAATTATCAGTTCTGCTCCTCTCACCTAGCAAAATGGAAGGCAAGGGCAAAAAGCCTAACAGTTGGGGCCCTTATAAAAGCCAACATTATCAGAACAGCAAACACAAGGGTCCAAGTCAGACCTTTCTTTTGCATTCCTTCCTTCCTGTGTGCCAAATCTTGCTCTGGAAAGCTGTTTCACATCCTGCCCCATGAAGTCATTCTGCGCTGTGAATGTGAATACTGTGAGTGCTGAAGAGGTAAATTCAACTATGTATTATTAGCTGACCAGAAGCAGCATTGTTGGCTAAGGAAAGCTGGCTGTCGAATAACTTTCAGGAAAAGAAAAAAGAAAATCAGACCCCTGCTGTTGCTAGGATACCAAAAAACTTCCATTTTCAGCTGAGCCTTGCCACTACATGGCAGCGTTACTAACTGCAACAATTAGTGCTTTGCTCCACTGAACACACAAACACATTAAAACTGGCAGTGTCCCACCTCCAGAGACAAATCTGGGAACAGCTGTCTTAAGCACAGTGGTCCAACTGGCACTTCACAGGCCGGATCCAGCTGACCCACTGCCTTCGTTTGGAAAGCAGGCACATCCACATGGAGGAGGAGGAGGAGGAGGAAGAGTTGACATCCAAGCCTGTTTCTAACCACAGCACTTGGGTGCTCGCTAGAGAGTCCTTTCATGTGGCCCAGCAAGGCATCTCCTCCTTCCTACGCACCCAAAAAGTTTGGAGCACTCAAACTCAAGCCTCTCAGCTCCCAAGGCAAAAAGCAGAAAGACAGCAGTTTTTAAACTACCAGAATGGTTAGAACTTACCAAGAAAAGCCATAGCCTGGATTACACTCTGAAAGTGGAGATAGGGAAGTTGGTAGACTTGTTTTTCATGTATAGATCACAAAAGTGCCTCATACGGCTTCCGTGGAAACCACTGGGAGAAGCCCCAGCAGCCTGAAATGGCACGGAACAAGCACTTTTTGGATAGCCAACCTGCACATGGTGAAACGCAAAGTCCAAAGAAGCAGCCAGAAAAATAATCCAGGGTGGAAGAAACAGAGGCACAGGCAGCTGGAGTGAAACCAGTAATGAATATAACCAGCCCAAAAACATGTACACAGAGCCTGAAAGCATTTTAATGTACGTAAGGCATACAAAAAAACATATTTTAAACATTTACCAGAAAGAAACTTCTTGTTCGTGAGATAGTTCTCACCTGTAACCTTTTGTCTTTTCAATTTCAAATACCAGCCTTTGGCAACAACATTTGAAAATTCTAGTGTTAGGCTATCTCAGTAATAGACGACGTTGTAACATTCACTGGCAATTCTCATCCGGCAAAATCGACCCTCAGGATACACTGAAAATCAGACAGCAATCCAAAACAGCAGCACAGACAAGACTGAGGGGCCAGCGCTCATCTCTGGCTTTCATAATTCTCTATGAGTGAGTACCCATTTTGTGCAACGAACTCCACAACAGGGTTACATTCAGACCCAAACATTACAGCCACTCATCATGTTAGCACTGTGGTGTTACTTTACAGTCGTACTCAGATACCGCAACTTTCATCTGTCCTCTGGTAAACGAACACACATTAAAAATAGCACTAGAACATATTTTTCATGCTCCGGTGGCATTTATTGCCACTCAGGAGAAACTAGTATCTAAAACTCTTTAATTTTTCTAAACTATGTCAAAAGTATTTGTGATGTATTTATAATTGATACATATTCCTTAATATCAAAATAACCATCTGCTCCAAAAATTAAAATCACCCAAGAAATTGCACTTTAGTTAAAAGGAACAGAACAATTTACAGCAGGTGAGCAACCCTGCCAATTCTAGTGGTTGATCCGTAACCTGAGTTGTCATTTATTTTTATGTTTTGGGGGGGTTCCTTATTCATTAGGTACATCAACCGAAGCCTTCGAATTCTTTCCCCTGAAACTGCATATTAGGAACTTTTTTGCTAAACGGAAACGAGGATTCTCCCAAAAACATTGGATGCCAAAAGCAAAAGCTTTAAGAAACATTTTAGATGTTTCACTTAAAAACTGTGAATAATTTTTCACATAAAAAAAAACTGTGAATAATTAAACTCACAGTCAGTTTCAAACAAGGCAAGGCAGTACATTAGGAACGCATTTCTACTGATCCAAAAAAGCAAAAATTGTGTCAAGGGCACGCCTGTGCTTATTACTTCTCTAACCGTTCTTTAAAGTGAGTCTCTCAGACTCCACCAAAACAGAATACAACCAGCACCCATGAGAAAAGTAATGCAGTTAATGTAATACATAGGGGATCCAAACTTAGAATGCATTTTTAATGCTTTTGCACAAGGATGAAGGAGAAAAATACAGTATGAGTGGAACAGTGAAACACCTGAAAATAATCTGTCATTCAGAAGAGCAGAAAACATTATTTTTTGTACAGCTGGCAGTTAAGGGAAAGAAGGAAACAAAGAACTAATCCTCAAAGAACTTTTCTTACAATATGAATTGCAGAAGTTAGGAAATATATAATTCACTGTAAACTGCGTATGCCTAAGCTTAGAAGTTGCTTAATGTTTTCCAAGACAAAACTTTGCTTTCAGTCCTTTTTAACTTTGCCAGTCTTTGCTTCAGGTTGGTTTTTTTCTTTATAAAAGATTTAATTAAAAACAACCCAGTCATTTGTGTTAGAGAACTTATTTTTCTGGCCAATGTTAAACATACTCTCATGCCAAATTGAGAAGTCTTAGTGCTTCCAAGCACCAGAACAGCAATCTGTCAGACGAGCCGGGCTGTCTGGAAGTACTCGTTAGCCACATGAAACGCTGCTCGTTCCATGGCTAAGACTTCAGCCGTCAGTTGGTCAGAGTCACAAGGGAGATGGTTGGTCTCGGATGCGCCAGTCCGCACGGAGAGAGGAAAAGCGCTTCCAGAGCGCCATTCACCTGACCTGTCAGACGTCTGCTTTAGGTCGAGATGAACTGCGGCCCAGAAGTGCCCGTTTCTCTCCGCTAACCGTGAAGTGAGTCAACGCCAACCGCAGACACCCACGCTGAAGGTGTTCGGTGCTACCGACCCCCTCCGTAGCGCCTCGCAGCTCTCCTTTGAAGACATTAATTAACCGTTAAGGCATTTCAGTCAAGAACGGTATCACCTCAGCAGGTATTTCCCCGCAGATGTTCCCACCAGCTGACCAACGAACTGGTGGCCAGCAGCGAAGGACTACAGCTCTTTCTCACCAGTACTGCAGCCACGGCCCCTCTGTGAGAAAGAAAAGGAAGGACTGTCGCAATTCAAACCCTCGGCTAAGATTTCCAAAGGAGTCTCTGAAACACCTAACCCTTACCCGAGTCTTCCATAAATTGGGAGCTCGTGTGTGAATCCCAGCTTATGATGCTGGTTGCTTCGGCACTCAAATATGATTGATTACACAACTGTGTGGATGACTGTTCTTTAAGAGGTGTGTTTGTATGTACTATCTCAGCCCAGAGTCTTTTCTGCTACCCATATAATCTGATTGTTTAGTTACACTGAAGCATTGGCTATAACCTCCTGGCCTATGGATGAAGTTTATATGCAAGTTAAATTCTCAGTAAAATTACCTTCAAGCCAAATACAAGCATTACATTTCCCTGTAAGGCAATGACATTCATACTAGAGCTAGTAACAGACTTTACCTTTTTTTTTTTCCTTTCATACCATAGCTTGTGAGGTCCTGGGAGCAACACAGCCTCAAGTCCAAGGGCACTAAATCACAGTGGTGAGAGATCCCAGTAAAAAAAAGAACGTCCGCACACACCGTCACTGGAAACTCACGCCATACACACCCCTTTGCACAGCCACTCTTCCCTGAGGAAGGACTAAAAAATGTACCCACCCTGGGACCACAATCAAAGTCACAGATCTTCAGTTACCAACCACAGCCATATCAGATGGGTCCTGCCAAGGTCTGCACACTGCTAATAAATGAATTCTGAAAGTCGTGAGATACACAAGAGATGAATATTTATAGAATTTCTTTGTAAAATGACAGCCTTCAAGCTCTCGGCTTTGAAACTGAGAGATCTCATCACTTGGATCTTAGCAATTTGGGCAGTTTCATGGCTCAGGTAGATGAATACTCATGCCTGCCTGCAGCTCCTACCTCTTCCCCGGGACCCATGGTCTCCGATTCTCTCTCTTCCCGTTCTCTCCTCCCCTTATCCCTCAACCTATATTTAACTTGATAATTTTCGCCTAACTTAGTGCTAGCACAGTAGCAGATAGAAGATCTGTCACTGCAGCTGATCAGTCCCGTGAGTGGTATCAGCTACCAGCTTCCCACTAGCCTCCTGGAAAAGTACTTTAGGAAACTGTTACGTTTTACAAGAATTGAAAGAAATAAAGGTTGAAAACTTAATTTCATGAAAATGCATTTTTTACATATGATATAATAAACCACACTTGCATCTGCAAGTAAAAAAAATCCAATTCTGTAAGTAGCAGAAAAGACTCTGGCCTGATACAGTACACACACAAACACCTCTTAGGTCATCCATACTGTTCCATAATCATATTTCTTGAGTGCCAAAACAATGTACTTAAATTTACAGTGGCTGTTATTTAAACCTTGTAAGCATGCACGCAAGAGAAGTAAAAAAAAAAAAGAAAAAAGGCAAATTAAAGCAATTTGTTATTGCAGGTTGATAGCAACCATTTGACCATATATAATGTAAAAAGCAACAACTATTAATCACTGCAAGTTTCAGGAGAAACAATTCTTCCTTTAAAAAGACAATATATATAGTGTGAAATACTCTATACTCACTACCTAATTACTGTTTAAATATGCTGAAGAACCTTAACATTCCAAGAAACTTTTTTTTGAACAGCACAGCTCATAGCAGACAAGCGACTGCAGGGTATGCAGCGAACAAATCAGTGCCCACCCGCCGCAGTGGCTGCAGAGGATGAGCAGTCACCCCGTGACAGGGGCCAACCACTGCAGGAAGGGAAAGGGCAGTATCATGCCGTAAGCAGCTGAATGCTTGCCTGCGAAACTGAATTCCATCCCTGCTGCTTTCTACTCCACGGCTGCTGCGTGATGTTAGCCTGCTCGCATAAACTGAGATTTCAGAGATGGACTTGGTGACCATAGAGTTATTAAGATTCTGATTTTCAGAGGGGGGGGGAAAAAAAATAATCAAAATATCCCACTGGAACATGAAAAGTGGCTTTGAAAAACAGAGCTCATTTTAAAGGGAGTTTTTAACAAACCCAGTGCCTTTAGAGAGAAGAAAATTCCTAATATTTTACCTCAGCTATTCCTTTCTATCATCCAGTTGCACCTCAGCATAAGTTACAACTCAAATAGCTTCTGCTTTAGCATCTGCAGTCTTCCATCTGCAAAACAGCTAAGCATCTACAGAGCAATCAATATGCCTGAATCCTACCTCAAAAAAGACAGATATTTGCACTTCCCACGTGCTCATGAAATCTTTATACCCAAATGAATACTAATGAAGCAGCATTCAAAACTTCTCAAAGAGTATTTAAATAATCGACATTTGTTTCCCTTTTTGTTATTCACAGACATTAGGCAAATGAAGATTCCAGAAGTCACCCACTTCTCACTTTTTCCCAAATTCATTATCACTGATTGAAAAAGGTTTCCTCATCCACATATCCAGGACACTACAAAAATACCCACCCATCACAGATGATCCCAGAAAGATACCTGTTCAAGAATTTCCTCTGTTTATATACTCTTGGTATATTAAAAATTTTGACATAGATGCTAGATAGCCATAACGAGTAGACGTCTCACATCATACATCCTTTTCACTATGCCAGGTCATTAAGGATAATATTATTTCCTAAAATTTCTCTGCAGGCTAAAAAGCCTACTAATTCTACAGAATCTGTCATTTCTCTGCCCTGTTTAACAGCAGAGAAGAAAAGAACCAGCAGAGTAAATTAAAACCAGGCGCTCGACAGTTGCCTGCCACACTAGCAGTGTGCCAAGCGTCACATGAGGCTATTTCCACCGCAACATTTACAAGAGCGGAGCCAGCCAGCTGGGAGAGCACGCAGAAAAAACACCCCAACCCCGAACTGAATTTGAACCTTGCCTGTAGGTTGGGGGGAGGAACGAGAAAGGTGAACTTTATTTAACTTTTCCTACACCTCTGCACTTCCTACATTGGGTCATAAAAGGGAATGAAAGGGACTGAAGTATCAAAAAAAAGATTACTTACGGGATAATCTGGCCTAAGTGAAATTAGAGAAGAGGGCAGAATCCAACAAGAAAGGCTGTCCCGTCCTCCCCAGCCACAGGCAAATCAATTTCTAGGCCAAGGAGGTTTAGATAAGCTCCAAACTTTTAGACGTTTATCCAAACTAAACCACTTGAGAGTCACCCGTCATTTAATGTTGAATACCTTGGCTGGGAAGCAGAAAAAGCCTGCCAAATCTGCACATCTCCAACAGGTCACACATTGGCCAACAACATATACCAAAAACATTTGAAAGAATAAAATTATGCTGAGCTCTATCTTCTGCCCAAAGAACTGCAGAAGGTAAGAAAAGTAATAAAATGAAAGGCAGCACAATGGAAAGAAAGAAGATTTCAGTACATTAAAGTTCTTAAGTCTGGGTTAAGCTAAGACCTTTATTCTTTTCTTTAAGAATTAAAAATATAGCATATAAAAATAGATGACACTTCACTACTCTAAATATCTTATTCCCCCCCCCCCTTTTATTTTTTAAAACACAAACATCAAGAGACATCTCCATTGTTAGCGCTGGGAACTCGTACGTACCAAACTGAGGTATCCCACCTCCTGAGTGCAAATTTCCTCTTTATGTTGACAGACCCCCAGACTGTCATTTAGGACCCAAGTAAAAACACAGTAAATTATGCAGAGAAAATGTTAATAGAGGAAAGGCAGTATTATTAAAGTGCAAATGAAAATAAAGTTTACATAAAGCCACAGCATCCTCGGTAAGCCAAGAGACTTGCACTCACATACAGACACAGAGTTCTTGACTTAATATTCTGGATGCTGGGCAGATGTGGGTTCAGTCTACTACTTTTAACTTTCATGTAAAGAGTACAAGCTTTAGGTGCCAGCCTAAAAGACTGCATGCACTACTGAAAAAATCCTTACGTACCACTGAACACTGTAATTTCAAAAATGGGCAACATTCATTAAAAAATGAAAAAAGCCTACTTCAAGGCACTAACTAATGTCAATAAAATCTAGAATTTCAGTAGAAGCTGGCCTTTCCAAAGCAAGTCACAACCATTATCTACTTCATCTTTAACTATCCTATACATACAGTACACATTATTACCTCCAGCATGTACACAGGGAATATTAAGCATGAACACAGCTTGTTTGTTGTCACAGCAGATCCATTCTAGATTTCCCTACTTCAACTAAGATTATAATTAGAAGTAAGATACCCAAAGCTAATCATCATAGGATCCTGTAGAGTCAGAGGAACATAAGTACGTCCAAACTGTGATTCAGCAGACACAATGAATCACATGAAATTGTGATTTTACAACAAACCTCTAAACATGGTCTCCAGCATTTATTGAATGTTGCGTAGGACAGTTCACCTCAAAATATACATACAAATTTGTCACAAGATGAATCCCTGCATGGATGCTGACAACATCTCAGTTTAAGTATCTGATGGTGTATTTTTTTCTGGTTTTGATAAAACCCAAGATAGCTTTTTCCTTGTAAATTTAACTCTACAAGTATTGTTCTGAGGCTGATGTCTTGCAATGGTCTATTTATCACACAGCTGAATCCACAGCTGAAGTTTTCACACTGCTGTTCAAATCAGCAGTCTGCAAGTACTTTCATCGTCCAAAGTCCCCAACAGACTTCATGAAACCTCTGGCACTTCTTGATGGAGCATCCTTTTCTTCTTATTTTGGGGAAAGACCATAGTCAGATTTGGGGATGATCAGCAAGGAACAATAAAAACAAAAGTAAAAAAAAAAAAAAAAAAAAAAAGACAAAAAAAAAGTTGCAGAAGCAGTGAGCATCTTTATTAATGTGCAAGTTTCCCCCTCTTGAGGATTTCTGAATTTTGTGTATTGAGCCTTCTGCAGAGAGGGTGGGTGCCAAGCCTTAATACTAAGACAGACTGCTTTACCCCAAGTTCATGCGTATTCACCCCAGGACCGCTTCTCCGCATTGCCTCTGTGAGCACAGTGTTGTGTATTGTAATTCACAGATCAGAATTCAGCAGTGAAAAAAACCCCCAATGCTTGTCATATCAGTCACTCTGAAAATTAGTTTAGAACTTTAAACTGGCAGAAAAAGCTAATTGCAAATGACTGGAAGAGGCTTGAGAGCCACGGAGCAGGCAGAACACTGACTTTTGCATCACTAGAGTCTGTGTGCTGGCTTTACAAGCACGGTTTGAGATGCAATGAGGGAAAAAAGAAATAGATTAATTACTACAGTGAAGTTTTCAAATGGCAAGCAGTTTCTCAGAAAATGTTTCAGAGGTTTCTGTTATCAGGTCATCCAAACTCTGTACAGAGTCCTGAGATGCTCTGATGCACATGGGCTGCGTACCTTCAGCATACGTCAGCAGAATCTTCCCATCAGTTCCGATATTGCCTGATTTCACTCGACTAAACTAGCCTTCATTCAAAGATTAAGTTCTTATAATCACAGCAATGGTATTAACGGTGACAGACTGTATGTAAAAAATCAGTATCACTGGGATGCTGTTTGGTAACTGAGTAAATCCCACGATTATCTTATGACCAACCTCAACAACAGAAAAGAAGACGGAACGTAGCTCCCTGCGCTATGCTGCTTCCGAAGAAAGAACGTTACTAGTCACATTCACCGAATTCTGCGGGAGAATACCCGGAGTCAGAGCTCTGACAGACTGTCACAGAGTTACAGACCAAGCCAGAAAAGCGGGTCTGTGCTTTTACAGCACAGCTCTTACTAGCGGCCAGGCCAGCCGCGAGGCTGCCCTCGCACTGTCCAAACCAGCCTTTTTATTTACCGTGTTCTGGACTGCGGTACCACTGTGAGAGACACAGGCTGTCAGACGACGGCAAGTGCTGTTGACAGCGGGCATTTACTGCTTTTGCCTTTGGAACTAGAGTTTGGCTGCTGTTCACTAGTTGGAATTAAGTATTAGGTTTGCAAGGCAAGGCTAAATCAGCGTATTTCACAACGGATTTGTTAAAAGTGTTCAGGGAGTATGACAACAGTGAGTATTTTCAGGAAGAGCAGCATATGCTCCAGAAGGAGGAAGGGATCTGTTCAACACATCGCAGCATTCATTTTTCATGAATCCTTAATCAGCTTTGATAAAACGCAAGTCAAAGGTAGTGTTGAGCAACTACCATAGTTAGATCTGAGACCCACAGATTTATTAAACCGGCAGGATAGACAGCAACTGCCACCGCTTTCAGGGACTATAAGGTGGAAACTCAAATTTGAAGACATACTGAAGGAAAAGGATCAATTGTACATTGCTAATCTGTACCCAGTGAATGTGTCATGGTGGGAGTACGCAAGAAAGTTTAGATTGAAGATCCTAAATTCTGAATATCCATCTTTAAAATTGTCAAAAATACCAAAAGTTAATTTCTTTAACTTGCTGTTGTTCTTTGAAGCTGTATTATATATCTTCTCAGAGGCAATCATAACTGCAAAACAAGGAACCTGACGAGGCATTAAAGGGTAAAAACAAAACAAACCACCAAACAAAAAAATCAAGCATTTTTTTGTGCCTTGATTGCAAGTCAGAAAGTCAAGGCAGTTTCTGGTTTCCCAAAACCAATATGAAGACTTAGCTAGTTTTGTTCTGAAGTTATTATAATAAACAAAAAGGTAAGTTTATCAAGTCTGAAACTTAATTATCATGAAAACAAAAAATCCATCTCAACCATGTTCAGACGTCCTTTTATTCTGATTCAGATACCTTCTCGACCTGATGACAACCCATAATTTGCCCGTTATCTTAAGGACCATGAACAAGTAGTAGGAACAGGTAAAATGCCTGGCTTTCAGCTTGGTAATCGTATCCTTTTCTCAAACTGGGTTTAAAAAGACCGAAGCAGGTCAAGCATCTGTTTACAAAGAAAATATTTGAAACTAGTAACTCAGTTCCACAAAAGACAGAGAGGATGCTGATAAAAGTGGACAGTTACTCTGTTAAACAGCACTGCGCACACAGAAGCTCTGCTAAATAAGGAAGCCTAGTGCCAAACAGTAACACTATTGTAAACACTAGCTCTTCTCCTGCAAATTTTTATTATCGACCAAGATCAGAGCAGCAGAGATTACTGGTCTACCGCCGCTGGAGAGCAACACACAGAATACAGCCTTCTACTGTTTTCATTTACCAATTCCCAACTCCAGTTTTATGTTGTCACTCTCAGAGCAAAGGCAAAACTAACAAGAATTCTCTCCCCTCCACACACACACAAATAAGCAGAATTTGTTTGGTTTTTTTTAAAAGAATATTTTTCTTCAACTGCTGTAAGTGAAAGGCAGCAACCGGAGAGTCAATGCAGTTAGTCTCACCTGAGTGGAACTATTACGGGCAGATATTTTTCCGCGTTGGACAAAATGCACAGCCTTTCTGTGATCGCTAAGTCAAAGACACTTGATGCAATACAATTTCTTCTGGCTGTGCTGGCTACTAAATATCTGTAACAAATTTAAAGCAGGGGGAGGAGAGGGAATAGCAATCAAGTGGCAAATAAGTCACTATCCCAAGTGTAATCAAAGTAACTTCCCTGTTATTTTCCCACACTCAGTTTCATGAACCTACAATTCTGTTTTTGACAGGCCTGGAGGCAGTGGAGTTCCACAATTCATGGAAAGCACTGCTGACACTGGTAGGAACCTAAGGAAATTTTAGGGAAAGCTCATTATCATGCTGATTTACATGGGAGCTTGTTGGTTTTGTTTGTTTTCCAGAACTAATGCGTTTGGGGCTTAGACTTCAAAAGCTTTAGATATTACGTGGAAAACATTTCTCAAATTGTTGAGAGGCCAGTGACCATCAGTGGCTGAGCTACAGTTCTCTGCACAAAGGCATGTCTTCCTAAATAGGAGAAGAAAAAAGAAACTGCAGAGAGTCTAGACACTTCCTTCCATAACTTGATAGAAAATGAAACAAAAAAGATTATAGCGAGTGAAACGGGGTTAAAAGCACTTCAGGATGATTCTATTTAGAACTACCCTTTGCTTCTTACTTTAAAGAGATTTTGAAGAATTTTTAAACACAATTTAAGCATAAAACCTGTGTATACTACAGTAGACAATTACATGCGCCTAAGTTCAGCTATGATAAATTTGAGCACTTCCCTTAATACTGTATTTAGCTATACCATCCCAGATCAGCAGAAAGCTAGGAACGTGGTCCTAACAGTGTCATTGCTGTTTGGGATTTGTGCCTGCCATCAGTGCCCACCCGCTTCAGTCAATGAAGGATCGTGCTTACCAAGGCTGGGATTGTGTACTTTCAATGTAAAAAAAAAGCTGCAGTACATTTTTTAAAGCTGTGAATCCCATTTGGCTTTGAGCTCCAAGGCACAACTGTTGTTGAACTACCGGGTCCGTAGTTGAACTGCAGCAGCTGCAGTCCCTCTCTCCGCTCAGCCTCAGGCGCCCACGTTGCCCTTCAAAGGCAGTCCGAGGCTAAAGCGATTCACACCCCTGCTGAGGTGCAAGGCAGAGCCTACCACCTTCACAGATTTCGCCTGCAAGTGGCAAACCGCGTTGACGTTCTCCCAAGAAAGACCCTACCTTGACTGCCTGATTTCAGCCACGTAACATCACCGACCGCCGCTGGGGCTGCTCCGCCACGGGTGTCGAAGCTGCAGCACGCCCCGTGTACCAGCCCAACTGAAGCCGTCTTAGCAGCAGAAGAGAGAGGAAGCTAGGAAGTCTGGAATTCTCACGCAAGTTCTGAACCAGCTCCTTGCACATCAGAAGGGCTCTACCTCAAGCTTCTACGTCTGCAAACCAGGAACATCAGTTGCTTTTTAACTAGGGAGTACCTCAAGATTTGTTAACATGCAAGTGTAATTTGACAATTTAAAAAGCAATGTATGATTACGCTGATAAAAGCAGGATGTGAATGCAGAACATACAATAAGCTACCGCAAATCTATCATAATTTGTCTATTTTATGAGGATGGAGATGAAAGCAATGTAATTAACCCACACAAGGAAATATTCTTTTTTCTTAAAACTTAATTCTGTGACCTCAGGTCTCACAGAAACAATTCTTAAACCTATGAAAAATATGCTACACAGAGCACAGCAAGACCGAACAAGCATGCAATCGCCGCAAAGGAGATGAGTGGCCAGGAACCAGGCTCCCACCTAAGCAGCCTCATGTGCCCACCCTGGTCGACTCAAGCCTGGCAGCCTCACGTACAGCTTCTTTTCAGGAGCTCCCCGATATCACTAAGAGTCAGCTTGAAATGCAACAAGGTAGAACCAGAGATCTACTTGCCAACTCGCCGTGGTCAAATGTCACAGCAGATTCCTTCACGGTAACTTAGGAACTATATTGAAAAACATGTTTGTATAGGTATATCATTCTTAAACAAAACAAACAAGCAAAGGCGAGCTTTAGAAATCACTGACTGGTATGCACAGCCAGGACTTTGTTTTTCTCCAATCAGTAATCAGAACATCATTTACTTATATGAAGAATTCCAGAAATGTTTCATTTCCCCAAAAATATTTAAGTAATATTTAAAAAACAAAATAAACCAAGAAAACACCCTAACTGCAGTCTTTTCAAGGGCTGCAAGTGTGACAGTCTTCAGATCAAAGGCAGCTCAAGGTAAATGCAGTCATTCATCTCTTCAGAATAACCCTGAACGTTCAGATTTTCTACATCATTCGTAAGGGCTGTAATGGGCAGAAAAGCTTCTATCTAACTAAGTCTATTTAGTGACAATCAATACAACTTTTAATCATACAATGAAAACTATAACTTGCAGAGTAAATCAAAACAAAACAGAAAGACACACAATTTGTATTATGTTTAGGGAAAGATTCCTTCTCAGCTGATTCAACACCTAGAAATACCTGTAGTGTTGCGAGCTACAAACCCCAGTGACAGAGGGCTCACAGATTCCAGGAAGCCGTCTCAGATTTAATATTTAAGCTCAGGAGGAGTGAAAGGCAACCAGAGTAAATGGAAAATTATAAGTTGGGTTGTTTTTTTGTTTAGGTTTTGTTTTTTTTTCATGCAAGTAAGTTTCACACAGAGGAAAGAAGGGGGGGGGGGTATTCCTTTTTTTTTTCCCCCTCCATTTATCCAAAAGTCACGGCACATAAGTCACATCAGACAGACAGTGCATACACATATATATATTCTCACCTTGGAACAACAAAAGTCCAAATTTGCAAGGTTAGCACCAGATCTTTAGAGATGCAAATGACTTAATTCAAAGCTTCATTAAAAGGTAGGACTCATACTGGTTTTGAACTGTCAGTATTTCTTTCCATATGACCGATTACAACTAAGAAGAAATGTTAGTTCCAAAAGGGGAAGTAATAAAACAGAATCTCTCTTCATTAGAGAACCAAGGTATATTTCTTCTTTTTAACATCTTTGTGATTCTCTGAACACTGCTCTGATCTTGCGTTTGGCCCGTGGCAATATGCCAAAGGAAAGTTAAGGAATTCCACATAACCTATTTATGGTTATTTACTTGCACAACCAATGTATGGTTACTTATTTGCATGTTTCTAAGCTTGTTCAACTGACATTAAAGAAGCTATTTCATAGAATACGCCCAAGTTGAACCAAAGTGAAGCCTTTGAGGTTACATACAGAAAAAGCAACAGAGTTGATACAAAGACTTTTCACAGGTCACAGACAGAAAATAAGGTTCTCCACCACTGAGCGAAAGCATGCAAATCTTTGAAGGCAAATAAGCATTTCTGCAAGAGGACTTTATGTCGGAAATTCACCCCGACTAGTATCATTAAACCAAAATACACCTCTTCAATGTAACGCACGTGTCACAGCACCTGAGATGTATCGTATCATAGTGACATATAGACTTGATGGATTGCATCGGGCTTCTTACTGTCATTTAAAACTCATCCCACACACTAGACTATCAAAGGCTTACAATACTGGTATATTACAGGGTCTTCTTACCAGAATATTTAGTTGGATGGCACAATGCCTAACTTTGCTGGAGACACCTTGTGCTGGTTTCAGCTGGGATAGAGTTAATTTTCTGTCTAGTAGCTGCTGTAGCTTTATGTTTTAGATTTAGGATGAGGAGAACTTTGATAACACAGTGTTGTTTTCAGTTGTTGCAAAGTAATGTTTAGTCTAAGTCAAGGATTTTTCAGCCTCTCTGGCCCAGCCAGCGAGCAGGCTGGAGGGGCACAAGGAGCTGGGAGGGGACACAGCCGGGACAGCCGACCCAGACTGGCCACAGGGGTATCCCAGACCGTGGG
>JANZLQ010000061.1:19271030-19304832 GCA_026212715.1 Elanus axillaris | reverse complement strand
TGGGGGGGGGGGGGGGCCATCATGTGTCTGCAGTATGTGTGCTGCCAATGGGGTGGCACGGGTAGAGGGACCCCTTGGAGCATGAAGGACCCATCTCAGAGCACAGCCCACAGGCACAGAGCAAAGGCAGTGTTTCAGTAGAGATCTAATTAGCGGTTCTAATTAGCCCCGATTTCCTTGTCACCTGCAGGTCTCAGCTACTGCTCAGGCTGCATTGCAGTGATCAAATATCAAGGGCTACATATGAGCAGGGGATCCCTCACAGTACAAGCACCCTGGGATGGCACAGCCCTCCTCACCTCTCTGTTTCCATGTCCCCTGCTCCTCCAGCCCAGCCACAGGGACACCAGCGGGCTCAGGGGAGCAGGCAGCAAGGGAGAGGAGCGCTAATTAAACTTTTCTCTAACCTCTGCCATGCTTTGGTTGGCAGGGAACGACTCCAAGGGGAATAGAGTTATGGTAGAGTAGAAAAATGAGGGCATGGGGTAGAGGGGCAATAAGGCGTAAAATCACAGCTAAGCAAAAGAGGATGGAAAACACTTGCAAGCTGTGAGCTTTGCTCTCTATATTTTTTTTCTTCCCTGAGCAGCCCTGGGAAGTGATGGTCCCAGGTCACAGCCAGCCCATCCTTCCTGGTACAGCTTGTCCCATATAAGAAGCAAGAACCAAAGTCACGTCTTTGTCTCAGACGTGTTGGGAAGTGGCTGGAACAAACAGCATGGTGGTTGAGATGCCCTTTGGGAAACGTAGAGCAGGAGAAAGCAAAGCCAAGCTGAAAGCCTATAAAACCATGCTTATCTTGGTGAAGTGGGAGTCTCAAGCGCGGTGCAAAGCAGAGGGAGAGTCCATGCCCCCTTGGTGAGGGGGGTGGGCTCTGGCTGCAGCACTGGGAGCCTGCAGGCAAAAGCCTTCATCCCCCTCACACTCCCTTCGCTGCTTTCCAGAGAGGCTCGTGCTTCCCCTGATTGCTTGGACAAATTCTTGTGAGCGAGCCAGGAGCTCTCCTCTTGTCTCTTGTAATTACTGTCCCAGTGTTCTCCTTGAGAGAGACCATCTGCTACTCCTCCATCACCAGTCATCTTCCCATCTCCTTGGCATAGCCCTTTCCCCAGAGAACGTGGCTAATCGTGCTAATGGTCCATCTCCTGAGGTCCCGCACTGCTTGTTATGCTCAATCAGATCAAAGGTGGCTGCTCCATCTGCTGATGCACCAGACATGCGCTCGGAGGGCTCTGCTGCACCCCCGAGCCTTGGACAGGACACACTGGCCAAGAAATGAAGAGCCAGGCTGGTGCTCCTTGCTATGAGCAATGGGAGCTGGTGACCCCATAAACCTTGCCCACGTCCCTCCATGCCTTGCATGGCTGCTGAACAGACTAAAGCTGTGGCTGTAGGGGAACCCCAGGACCTTTTCAGAAGTCAGCTGGGGGAGTGAGATGTCCCTGGGGAGGCAAGGGGCTGGGTGAACATGGGCAGCCTGCGGTAGACATATGGGGACCAGCCCAGCATGGGGTGGCTGGGAGCACTGGGGTGACACTGGGTGCTGTTTGGGGGTGTAACAAGTGAAGCAAGCAGTTTTGGGGTCAGAAACAAGATACACTCAGAGAGCTTTGGGGCTCCCAGAAGCAGCAGGGCTGGGCTTCGAGTCGATGCACTGGCAGCGGTACAGGCGGGAAGCAGCACAGCGCTTGGCTGCACAACAGTGCCCCATCCTATTAGTCTCTTGCTTTTAATCAACAGCAAATGAGTCTCTGGGGGCCTATTCTCTCACTGCAGGATACCAGAAACTTTCATTGAAGTCAATAGAAGTTACTTGTACCCTTAGGCAGAAGACTGTGGTCCTGGGAAGTTGCTAAGGAGCTGTGATTTATGCTGCGTGTCGCAGACTCGACCAAAGCTAGCGCCTGCCTCTTGGTATAATTCAAAACTAAATGTACATTTATATAAAAAATACAGTAAAACCATCGCATTTTATTAGGGGAGGGCATGTGATAAATTTTTACATCGAAGCTTCCAGCAGCCAAAGATGAAAAGTGTCTTCAGGAAAATCACTGCCATGGAGATAGGCTTTCATCCTGCCATATCAGGTGGCTCATTTGTATTTTTAAGGAATCTCATTAGAGCATTAAATGATCTGTAAAGGGTAAACCATAATTTTTTTCAGTGGCTCTTGTGCTGGCCAAGCTTTGAGCCACCACAGAGCAGGGGGTGGTGGACACACAGTCCTGGGCACGTGCCGAGCCCATTGAGGCTCGCAGCCCTGTTCCCAGCCTGTCCTCAGAGCCAGGTGAGAGTGCTCGTTGTTTATTCATGCTGGCAAACATCCTCCTAAAAGCCCCTATAAAACTGATTTTCTGTCTGTTAATCAAAATTATTGTCTACAAAAATACACATGCACCTCCTACAGAATTTATCCCAAAGCTTTAGCTGTGTATTTATATCCCGGTCCCTGCAGATGAGACAGGTGCCGCCAGTAAGTCTCCTCCATCCAGCTTGCCCATGGCTTTGCATTGGCACATACATGGTCCTGTGTACTGAGCACTGTGTGCTGACTCCTTGCAGGCAGCATCCAACCCTCCAGGCTGGGAAACCTGGCTCCTGGCTTTTGCTCCAGCGCTCTCCTCAGTCCTGCTGTCCTTGCTTCATTCGCTTTCATCCAAGAGCTCGCACTGCTTTTCCCTCATGAAGGCGCCTGCTTGCCCATCTGTGAGGCTTTGAGAAGGGCTTCCCGGGTTCCAAGTGGCCCCTCTGCTCCAGCTCCCTCTCTCCCTTCCCAAATTCCACACCATGACTTTGTAAGGCAGTTGTATGCTGCAAATGAATGATTTTTAAAGACAACCAAGCACATAACATCAGAAATTCTTAAACTGTTCCAAGGCCAGAAGTAAAATCTATACCTGAATTCATGGAAGTATTTCAATGCAGTGTTTCAAGTTTAAAACTGCTTGAGAGTTGGTGAGGATGGTTTAAGTGTTTACAGGCTACAAGGCTCACTGTATGAAGGAAGAAATAAAATGGCCAGGACAGCAAGAGATGAGTGATTTCACAGACATTTGTCCCTTCTTTTAGCAGCATTTCAAGGACATCTGGCACCACCTGGACTTGAGCAGCTCAGTGAGTGCAGCAGCTCTGTGGGGGAGCTGGGAGACCTTCTGTAACAAGACAATGGACTGAGGGGACACCTCAGCAGCAAGGATCAGCCCTGGTGCAAGGAAAACCTTTGCAATGAGCCCCAAAAGCTCCTGTTCACCACAGTCCAGAGTGTGCAGTTGTTGCATCTCCAGCAACCCTGGGGCACCCACAAGAACCAGCCTGGCTGGGCCAGGAGAGACACAGGGAGGGAGCCAATCTGCAAACCTCTGTGATATCTCTGTTATTCTCCACGTACCGGCTCCCAGAAGCATGCAGTTAATTCCCATGAAAGCTTCCAATTCATTATTTTATAAGAAGATCGGTGTTCACAAATGAGCAGCTTTTAAAAATGTCTGAGTGTACATAATCAAAGCCTTCTGAACTTAGTCAAGGTTGGACAAAAAATAAATAAAGGTCTGTGGTTGCTTTGCTTGCATGCATACTGTATTTTTTAAAAATGAGTAAATCAGAGAAAATTATCCCTGTCCCTGCACAAGAAGGACTTGCAAAATTTGTGAAGTGCTCAGTATTTTTTATGAAGTGTTTCTAACCCTCTTTTTTTTGTGAAGAAAAGCTTGGCAGGGGAGAAGCTTACCTGTTCATAAATTAGCAGGCAATTTAAAGAGGATGTACAGTCTTTATTTTTTTTCTCACTACGTTTAACCCAGCTCAGGCTTTTAAAATATTTGGGGGTGGTAGGCTGCAATGGTGCTCCAGGAGGGGAGATGTGGCTGCTAGGCATGAGGCTGGGACCCGCCAAGCACCAAATATGGCTGTGCCCGACTTGCCTCCATTGCATCACTTGGGTCCCTGCCCTGCATTTATAACAGGGAAAGGAGAAGCATCGCTGTGTCATTAGCTGCTGAAGTGCTGACTGATGGAGCCTGGGAGCATGTACCAAGGGCAGGATCATTTTATACGTGGCCTGGATCCTATATTCTTCTGCTGGCTTTTGCTCCCAGGCTCCATGGCACTTGGCCGGGCCATGAGCAGCCCAGGTTTGGCAGCCTTTGCCCCCCAAATGTGCTCATGGGTTTCACACCACGTGGCTGCCGGTGCTGCCCGTTGCAAAGCTCTGTTAGCAGGCATTTTAGCCTCTCATTAAAAAGTGGGAGGAGGCTGGAAAAAGGAACCTCAATTAAGAGAGGTGAAAGCTAAAACATCAAGAAAAGCTTTTAATTGAAGAGCAGCCCTGCAGGGAAAAGCAAAGGCAAGTCGCTTGTTTGGCAGTTTTACAGATGGTGATAATGTCACACTTTTAGGAGAAAGGAGAGGGGGAAAGAGCTAGCTGGGGCGGTCAGGAGCTTTGAAGAAATAGGAGGAATGAGAGGGAAGGGAGAAAGCACCACTGGCTGCCAGCTCCCTGTCACAGCCTGCCTCCCAGGGATGGCTCCGTCCCTGGGACCCAGCACCTCCATCCCTCCAGCTGGCACCCTGCTCCTGGGGTGCAGTGGTGCTCCTGGGAGTCACCTGGCTCAGCCAGCACACAGAGAAGCCCCATTTGCCCTGCTGAATGGGTGTGACTCCCCAGCCTAGGGAAAAGTTTCCCCTATTTAACAAAAAACATTAAGGAAAAATACAGTTTCCTATTAATCATATCACGTGGTATTGGCGCAGCAGCCCCAGCCAGTTTGCCATGCCTGCCTGGATGCCGCCTTGGCAGCAGGGACCCAAGGGAGCAGGACTGCTGCTACAGCCCTGCAGTTCTCTTCCCTGTTTTCATTTGACTTTCTTTCTTCTCCTCTTTCCACTCTTTCCTCTTATTCATAATACTAGCTGTAACTTTTTGTTCCCCTCATCCTGTCCCTGGGGACTCGCCCCGAGTGAGGAGGCACAGCCAGCAGTGGTGTTTTGCACAGAAATGTCTTCCACATCTCTAGTTTATGACCTGGAGGAACAATTAAAGGAAGGTTTGAATCCCCCCTCTACATCCTTAGAGAAACCACCTCAAAGCTCCTTCCCTTTGCAAATGGGGTGGGAATAACTCAGGTAATTCATATTTTGCCATTGCTGGATTTTGTGAGCTCAAATTTTTGCTTTCAAAGGTTCACCACTAATAATTCCTGGTTGGCTCTCAGCGTTCACTCTCTGACATCCCAGATCCCTGATTACTGCTCCCAGGAGACATTGCCCTCCACCAGACAGGGTTGCAATGGCTTTTGCCCATGAACTCAGAGCTCCTAGGAAGATCAACACTTTATTTTCTTTTTTAGGATACTGTCACCAGGGTTGAATTTCTCTGATTATGAGCACACTGGCACTACCCTGTCCCTGTGCTCGCTCGCTCATGCAGAGAGCACAAAGCCAGCACAGGGTCACTAATGGAAAGCACCTCGAGGAGTGCAAGGTATGGCTTAAGCCTAGCTTAAACAGTCTCGAGAACATAAATACTCCCAGAGGGGGGAGTTAGGGCTATGAAGGTCCTGTAGCTCTTGAGATTCACCTAAGTTTATCTCAGCTCTGAATTAGTGGGAAGCGTCAGCTGCCATTCTCGTTAGAAAGATGCTTCTCTGAAGCACACCTCACAGTGAAGAGGTGGAAACCTTGGAGCTGCTGAAATGGAGAGGGGTGCTCCCTTTGGCAGCACCTATGCCTGGGACTGAGTTATCATTAATATACTAGAGAATCGATTTGCAGGTAGGAGCATTAATAAAACCAGGATGCTTTACCAATCTGATCCCATACTGAGAACCACAAGATCAGTGGAGGATTGTGAAGAATAACACTGAAATCACAGAAATCTCAGGGCAGGCTGGGAGTCAAATCCAATGCTGGATTTGTGGCAAGTCAAATTTTAATCATCTTTTCCCTAAAAGCCTTTTCTAGGTTTCATGCTCATTAAATCAAGGGAGGAGACCTTTATGTCTGACCAAAACTAACCACTCCAGCTCAGTTCTCAAATTCTGTCTGGTACATGCTTACAAGATGCTGAGGAACAATCTGCAACTGGAGAGTTATTAGCAAAATTATTCAGCAAGTAGTTTGGAACAAGGAATAAACTTGAGAAGCTTCAGCACTTGTTGGCTGATCACAGGGAAAAAGAGAGAGAACTTGGTGCCTGAATTATTTGTGATGAGTTAATTACACCGGCAAAGGATGACGGAAGATAGGAACAGCAGTCAAAATTTTCTGCCTTTTTCCACCTACACAGTTTTCTTAGATCCACTCAAAATTAACATGGTGTTCAATATTAGACCCTCTCAAGTGCCAGGTGACTCTGAGCCTAAACATTTTTTGATTTACTACTCTGTCCAGTAGTACTGTGCCTTATTTTTTTAGATCTCTCCATGATGTAAATCAGGTGGGAAGTGAAAGGCTTTGATAATCCATGGTCCTGCTTCTGCAGGGGAAGGTGACAGCCCTCCCCAGATGACTCTAAACACTTCAAGATGGGACACAGCTTTCACCTTGTAAGATCAGCCTAGCAATAATGCAGTCATATGAAGCTAGAAAGCAAAATGCAAAGCCCAGGTGATGGGAGAGGAAGATGAGGCACAAAGACCATGAGCTGAGAGCTCCTGGCGACATTTAGGGTTGGGAGATGAGAGGCCAGGAACACCATCTCCCATCAGGGTTGAGCTTGATGAATCAAACCTCCTTGCAGCCCTGAGCAGATTTGTTCATGCTCAGCCCCTTGAGACCGGCACTGGGCAGGGGGGGTCCTCTTCCCAGGTACTTGCAGCATTTACATAGCTCTAATTTTCCATCCCACTAAAACTGTAGATCTCACAGGAAAGCTGCTTTTCCATGAGACTTCCCACTGCATCTTGCACATCCCAGGGGGGCTACAGAGCACCTAGCAAGTGCCAGTATGTGTAGGCTAAGCTAAATCCAGCACACAGGGTATTCCCCATGGGGGTGGGGGGGCATTACCTGCTCTTGTGCACAGAGCAGCTACCATTCGAGCAGAGATGAAAACCCTGCTGGGATCAGTGCACCTTTAATTAATGTCAATTTTGCAGAAAATACTGTATGTCCAAAATGACCCTGTGAAGAATTGATGCACACTCTCTCGCTCTGTTTTTTTTTTTAAATTACATGCACTGGGATTTATTGAGACATCCAGGCTGTGTTTTCTGAGCTTTAGGAGGCTCTTTCTATTACAAATCCATGGATTTTTATGCATTTGGTAATGAATTTCTGATGAAATTTTGAAACTGGAAAGAAGCCACTAGCAGGGACTCTTCAGGGCATCACTCTTGGCACCTAGAGAAAAAAAATGGAGAGCGAAAAACTTAATGAAAATATATATTTGTATAAACAATCAATGAAGATCGTGTTTGTGTGTTAAACAACCACCTTGAAATTGGTCTGTCTCAAAGGACTGAGCAATTGCAGACTACCTTAGCATGAATGATTTATGACATTCATGAACTTGGCAACTGCATCAGTTTTCCTAAACCTGGCAGCAAACACCACCTGCATATTAAGTGAAGATTTATGATTTATAAAACTCACCTCATTATGCAGAGGAACATGAATTGTCTTATGTGTGCAGTCTATAACTCCTGGGACAGATGAAAAGGCAGCTATGACACACAATTTATGTGTTCTTGCTGCTGAAGGTGGTGAGGGAAAAATAGGGAGAATAACTAGGTCTTTGAGTCGGGTACCTTCAAAGCTGTCCACATCCCTCTCCCTCCCCCTAGAATGACACTGTGGCTAAAATTGCCTGCTCTCTTGGGGGGAAAGGGGGACGGGGAAAGCCTTGCAAAGATTAATGGTGGAGGTCATTTGAATCAAGGTACTAAACAATGCCCTTCTGCCAAAAAACACAGGGATAGGAAGCATCTGAGATGCTTCCATGGAGATAACATGCTTGGTGTTGAGCTCATTGCTCTTATTTTTCCCCACCCTGTGCTTTTCTGATCTTTCTCACCCAAGGACACAGGTTCCCAGCTCCAAGGAGTCTCTCAAAGAGACCAAAATGTGGCATGCAGATAGGTGTGGAGCTCATGTCCCCCAGAAGGAACTGAAGGAGAAAGCACGTGAGCCAAGGGTACAGCTGGTTTCCTTCATTTTGGGTCAGGAGAGCATTCAAGAGGCTTGAAAACAGGCAGAGCTGATGGACTGAAAAACAAGTGACATGATCCAACAAGAAAACACCCCAGGGCAGAATTTACCCCTGATCTACCATGTGAGTTTGAGGGAATTGTGGTTTGTATGTCTCATTTCCTCATTTGCTTAAAAAAAAATGCCCAGAGAGCAGATGCTGGTACAGTTTGATAGGTAGTGCTGTCAGGGGGCTGTTGGAGGGCCCTGCACCTCACTGGTTACTGCTGAGAGCGGGCAAAATCCCAGTCCAGGGCTTCCTCTGCATGTCCAGGGGATGGAGGACACAGACATCCCCTCCCTCACTGCCCCGGCTTGGGCAGGGCTCCCACAGACTGGACAGGGGTGTCTGTACTGTTTCCAGGCTGCTGCATGTGTGCCCATGGAGCACTGCAGCAGGGCTAGCACCCCCATGGGGATGGCAGTGCAGGGACATTGCTGCTGGGGGCCAAGGTGTGATGCCCACTTGTCCCACCAACCTGAGGCTGCTCCTGGATCTGGCTGGTGGGTCACAGGCAGGACACAGGTGTGCGATGGGGGCATCAGGTTCCCTCTGCGCCTCCTGCTATGCAGTATGGCAGCCACATGTGCGTATAACTGATCTGGCCAGGTGACACCTTCCCCACATCCTCACCAGAGCTGTCTCCTTTTGAAGGAAGGGATGTGACCTGTGAGCGGCAGTTAGAGCACTGTCATCTGACCTTGCCCCTCAGCCACGCAGCGTGTTGCTAATTACACCCAGGGGTTTTGGCTTCTCTTGCAGGAGAAAAACATGTGTGAAGACTTTGGGTTTGTAATTGGCTGCAGCACTACTTAAATCAATTTAAGCCATCTCTGTGTCTAGCCTGGCTGCTTGTGTAAACTCTGGCTGCAGCTGTCTGTGCAGGGAAGTGAGCTGGGGAAAGCCAGCCTGGTGAAAGGCAAAGGGGCAGAGAGCCCTCTGGCAACCCAGGTCCCCACAACCTGCCAGCCAAGCACCCTGTGCCCCCAGATAAGTGGGAGCTCCCAGAGATCAAGACATGGAGGTCTTGGATATGTCCTTCAGGAACAAAGGGGCTGGCTTGTACCAAACGTGTCTGTACTTCAGCATGATAATGAGGCTAGGCTGAGCAGGAAGGCTCAGCAGAAGGTGAGGCTGAAGGCAGTCAGGATGTGTTCTCCTGCTTGGGGGGCACACAATTCATTGTTTATTTTCTGCAGTAAAAACCTGCATTGAAGCACGTCAAAATATATGTTGGTGCTACTGGAAAGGAGGGAGCCAGGAATGTGAATGATTTTATGTTTTCCTCCCTCGTTGTCTTATTGCCAAGGTAGCAGAGAAGGAGCATTTCTTCTGTCTAAGCACAAATCAGGCATTTTTCTCCTCCAAATGTTACCCTTTTGTTTCATGCCTGTCTCATGAGGATGATTTCAAAATGAAATTGTTGGAACTGTACGTATTAAATAAATTGCAGGCTCTACCTGGGCTGTTGCTGGGTGTGTTGGCAGCAGCTGATCCAACAGGAGCTTCCTGGCACAGGCCCTACCAGGCAGGGAAGAGTCTTTCCCTCCTGGCGCTGTGTTCAGACAGTCAGCACAAAGCAAAGCGTGTGTGCACAGAGGGGTTGCGTGAGGTTCACGGCGTTGTAGCTTACAAAGAAAAGGACACGTATCTAGGAAATAACAAAGGAAATAGCAAGTATGTATCAATGGAGCGATTTATATTGGTTTCAGAATAAAAACCTGTGTTCTTTCTCAAAAGACAAAGGCACTGCCTCGGGACTTATGTGCTGGCTGGGGAGTTTTGTATCCTCCAGGCTGCATCAGGAATGGAAAGCGATGGTTGTCGGCTGGTGGGTACAAATCCAGAGAGCAGGTTAAGTTAGCACAGGTAAAAGGACAGTGGGCAATGGGCACTGCGAGGAACCGCTCGGAGGAAATAGTGTGGTAACACACCCTCATGATGGTCTGGAGAAGGGAGTACAGAGCACTCTTAAGTTCTCATGGCTGGAAATTAGCAAATTAGTCTGGTGACTGCAAATACCGGAGAGGCTGGGGAGGACAGGAGGCTAACAGCAAGGGAGAGATTCATGCCAGCAGAGGCATGCATGTCACAGGGGAGTGATCCTTCCAAAGCCATTTAAAGAGGGAGAAATTAGGGAAGCAGAAATGGGGAAACAGGTTTGGGTCTCATGCTGGAGGGTATGTGGGGAGAGCTAATGAGCCTACTCTGAGACACTGGGCCAGAGCAGAAGACTGGCACGTGATGGAAAACCCCACTGTGAGCCGGGGAAGAGGATTAATCCAGCCCTGTTCAGCAAAGAGCAGAGGGGAGATTTGTGCCAATGCATGTACAATCTGAACCCTTAATGAAGGGGTCCCCAGGGGCTTCCCCTGCCTGCAAGGTTGGCTGGCTAAGCCCCATCAGCCTTCTGTGGCACGGCTTGGCTATTGGTGACCTTCAAGCCAGCCTGTCCTCTCGGCAGGGCTGAGACTAGCCTTCAGAGCTGCAGCATCCTTCCCAAAACCACTCTCTCTTTGTACCTCAGCCACTTCAGATAAGGGTAAAAAAAATAAATCTGCAGAGTACAGCATTTGGAAGTTTTCATTTGTAATGCAATAATTGCCCTCATTATTATGGTTCCTGGAGACACCTCAGATCCTTATTAAGGCAGCTGCAATCATGTAGGGGTGAAATGCAGTTTGCTGGTCCCTCTGGTCGTCTGCATCCTCGGCTGAGTGACAGGTCTCTGCCACATGCACTGTAGGAAGAAGGTCTGGTGAGCTGCTGGCAGACTCACAGGCAGCCTTCACAACTGTCTTGTTGCTGGTTTGTTGCTTATGTCTTGCTTTCTGATTTATTTTGTGATGCTCTACAGGCTGATACTTGTTGCCAGCCCCACTGGAATCATGGGGGTGAAACCAGGGAAGCCTGGAAGGATGCTGTGGGGTTCACCAGCTCTGCATTGAACACCCACCCCAAACTCCCATGTGCCTGCTGCGATCCCCCCCAAGATGATTACCTAGCCAAGCATCTGGCTGGTGGTTCATTACAATACTGGTGCACGTGAACTGTTAAATACCCAAGCCAAAGAGAAACACCTGCATCCCATCCACCCCTGCAAATGGGATGGCTTATTTTTGCCCTGCTGCCCTCTTCTCATTGCTCCTGTATGCTGTGGCCTGCCTCTCCCCCAGCCATCCCTTCGCTAAGCATTTGGGGATAAACTTGAATTTGAATACGACTTTCTTCTCCTGTGCACCAAGCATGGTGAGACTTGGTTTGTGATTCACCCTGACATAGGGTACAGACTGATGTCATACTGTGTTTGATCTGTCACTGCTTTTTCTATTAGACTCCATTTTGGTGAGCATGAAAGTGCCTGAAGTGCAGCTGTTTTGGCAGCTGCCTCGACGAGCCTCTTCACACTGGTTCACCTAAAGTCCTGCCATCATCACTGAGGGTAACTCCAATGCACCTAGCAGTCATTGAGCAGAAGCTGCCCTCAAATCCCTGCCAATGGGAAATAATGAAGGTGGAGAAGCTAATGCAGAGCTCCCCACAGGCCTTGTCACACTGCCAGCAGCCCTGGCCCACCTCGACACTGGCAGATGCCTCCGACATACTTCTACCACTGAAAACTGCATATAACCTCCTTGCATTTTTTGCCATTCACAGTGACATCCTTCTGAGACCGATGCCTACAGAGCTGACATGCACCCAAGTGGCTTGAGGCTTTGTAGGAAAGGAGTTTCAGCCCTGTTCTGCTCCTATGGGAGTCAAACAAATGTTCTGCTGCTGATCTCTGTGGGAGCAGGGACAGGACATCCACGTGGAGCCCTGCATTTGCAGCTGCTAAAGGGCTGCCCCGCTGTGAGACCAGCCTCTATGGTGCTTCAAGGCAGCTTCACATCTGGCAACAGTTAAGAGGAAGGAAATTAATTGGGTCCCCACAGGGCAGCTCCTTTGCTCTTTCTGTGTCGCTGTGTTGTGGGCAGCTGGTGCCTGGTCCTCGCTGCAGATTGTCCAAGAAAATCATATCGCCTTGCCCTGCAGTCCCATCTCTGTCAGCCCCTCACAGTTTTTTCCTCTTTCCCTAGGAAGGCTCAAGGGCAGGGAAGTGCAGGCCCAGGACTGATCCTGCCTGATGCAGAGCATCCTCTGGGTCACTTGAAGGCAGCAAACTGGAAGCTCTGGATCTCTTGAACAGGGTGCTCAGTATGTCAACCCCGCCTGAGCACCAAGGCTGTGCATTTTGCCAGTGCTACTGGCTGTGTAGCATGACTTAGGGAGCAGAGAAGATAAGCATCTCACATTTCAGGAGTGGAGACCAAACTTCCCTGATGGCCTCTCCCCAGGGGGTTCTGAGGGCCCTCGATGCCTGGAGTTTGCTGTGTCTGGAAGGCAGACACACAGGCACTGACACCTAAGGTCAGCCAGACCCCAAGGTGCTGTGCCCAAGGCTGCTGCAGGTCCTATCTGTCTCCTTACAAGCAGGCGGAGGGGGTATTTTGCGACCTTCAGAGCAGCAGCATTTCCTCTTTCTCTTGTTTTTACCACCTCTGCAGACTGCTGAAACAGATTTGCCTGTTGCTTTGTCAGTAGCTGTCTGAGCAGCTCCTGTTATGGCCCAGAGTGAAGGGCTTGTTCGCTGCGGGATGGGACAGCCTGCCTTCCTTGCCTTGGAGATGAAAGGAGACTGGGGAGGAGTAGCAGAGACAGAGCTCCCAGAGAGCCGCTTCTAAGTGCGTTAGTGTTTTAATTGCAGCCTTGCCGATACTTGGGAGCTGTCAGTGATGTGAATTAAGCTGTCATTCTCCCAGGCTTATGATTAAGAACAGCCTGAAAGCAGCGCTAGTACGGCTGGCTGCTGCCCCTTTCTGGCGACGGGAGAGGGTGACACTTGTATGTACCCTCCTACCTTGCTGAACTAGAGTTGGCCCATTCCAGGACTCTGTATTTACATAAGCAAAGATGCCTGAGGGGTGAAGTCAGACTTTTGTGAGCCATGCAGAAACAATCTGACTGAATGGTTCTCATGGCTGTATGCCAATCCTGGCCCAGTTATATTGGCTGGTATTTACTGCGCCCCAGCAGTGGTTCCTGACCCTCCAGAATGAACCTGCTCAGGCAGCAACAAGCAGACGCAGCCCCACCCTGCCTTTCCCTGCTGCCTAACCCATGGGCGGATCCCAAACCCGCAGTGCTGTCAGGGAAAAGCAGCCACGGCCCAGGCTGCCTCTTCCTGAGCACCAATGCTGGATGAAATGGTGAGCTTCCACGTGCCATCCAGGAGTCACTGGCAAACTAGAAGGCAGCCTTTTGTGAAGCACAGAGCACCAGTGCTGGGTTGCACACTTTTGGTCTTCAACATGTTTAGCTGAACGTGACTTTGAGAAAAGGGCATAAAACTGGCTTGACTGAGGAAGAAACGAGGACGTGCTGCAGTCTCAGAGGCCTGCTATATGCCAAACCCATACAGCCTTGCTTCTGGTTGTGCCTCCGGCATTCCTGGAAGCTGTGCGCAAGCCCGGGAACCAGAGATCACCCCCGCCTGCAGAAGAAGGCCTCAGGGTAGGCCCTGTCCCACGTTCCCGGGCCCTGGAGCACGTTTCAGCCGAAGCACCTGACCCAGCCTGCCTACAAGCCCGACCATGCCGAGCGACTGCGGCCGGCCCGAGCCCTTCCCACAGCCTTCCCAGCAGCGCGCACGACCACGCATGTGCGCAAACCTCAGCGCGGCCCGGCCGGGCCCGCGCAGACACGGTAGGATGGTGCTGCGCGCCCTCTCTCCGCGCATGCGCCGGAGAGGGGGAGGGGGGGCAGAGCCAGCAGTGCATGCGTGCTGCCTGCCCTGACGCAAGGCCGCTGCAATACCCGTGCGCTTTATCCTGTCCGACCTTGAGTGCGCGGCCGCCCACAGGACCCGGGCCGTCCCGGCCGTGCCGGTAGGCAGCGGGCCACTTCGACGTCCGTGTCTCCCCCCAGTCCGCGCCGGCCGAGGTAGCGGGCTCCTCACGGACTCAGGAAGGCAGCGCGCAGCCGTGCCCCAGGTGTTGGTGGCCGACCGGAGCGCCGAAAGTGCGCAGAAGGATCAGGCGATCGTCGAGACAGCCCGTGCCGGGGGTCCTGCGGCGCCATCTGCCCACCCACCCCCCCGCGCCCCACGGACGTTCCTTCCACCGTCGTTTAAACGACTGTGACCACAGACGGGCCGTGTCAGAAGTCCGGACGACAGTTGACCCTCAAGTCCTTTCATCTTCTCCTCAGGATCTCCCACGGCCGGGGCAGAATCTGGAAACTCTGCGTCAACTGCCGGCTTCTTCACAGGAACGGAACTCCTCCGGAGCGGCCCATGTCCCAACGCCTTTTTTCGGAACCGACGGCGGCCGCCCCGGCCTTGGCCCTGCTCTTCGGTGAGCTGCCCATTCAGGCAGCAGGACGCCAGAGGCAGGTGGCATCTGGATACCCTTCTCTGCCGGCCTCCGGCCACCCAAGGGACCCCCGTGCACCCCACGGAAGTCAAGCGAAGGGTCAGCGGCGAACCGCCGTCCTCAAGCAGAGTTGTATTGGAAGTAGTAAGCCTGTCCGGAAAGCTTTTTCATCCCAGTTTTCACTCGCTGGGACAGAAGAGGTTTTACACGAACGGCGTCTTCTCCCGCTGCGGCAGCGTGGCTCCTCGGGGCTGTCACAGGTTAATGTTCTTACCCTGTGCTGTGATGCGACAAAAGCAACAGCCAAAGGCTTACTTACAGCACCGAATTTCCCTCTTTAGGTGCCTGGCACCATGGTTTGGTGACCACAGTAAGAACTGCGGCAGGCAGTCCCTCCAAGGAGCACTCCAACCATCGGGAGGCTGGCGCAGCACTGCCCAGCGCCCGTGTTTGCTTAGTGGCTCCTAAGGATTTTAAAGAGAACGCAGATAAATGATTTAAGAGGCAAACCTGTTTCGCACCGTGGAGAGTTTGGGGGCAAATAAATTGTTGGATTTGGTCCACGGGTTGGGGGTGCGTGTGCTTTTTTGGCAAAAGCGCTAGTCCATGAGGCTTTGGAGCAATGATATACAATAGCCACTAGCGATCCCACCCGTTCCTGGCAGCTTTCCTCTTCAGGCAAGGGTCAGCCTTTTTATACGACAGCTCTAACTCTATTAGCCTTGATCCAGTAATGCGCCAATTAGCTGATGTCACAGGAGAAAAATCTAAATCTGCATTTGGAAGATACTCAGCATGCACACTGAAACCTCTGACCAACGAAAAGCACTAGCACAGATGTTTATGATCCTCCCCAACACAAATCCTACTTTGTATTTTTTTGCATTATAAGAAAGTTTGGTTGAACAGCTGGTATTAAAACTTGAAATGAAAAATACAGTACTGGCAAAGTTAAGGGATTATTTGCACAGGAACACGTTTGTCTTACTCAAGAAGGTTCTTGGGCTTTCAGCAACTAACCTGCAAAAAGCAAATTGCAATTCAATGGGTTCAGAACGGCAGAGGCACGGTGTGGTGCTTTCTGTAATGGTGAAAACTGTTGAAATGCCAATTTAGAACAATTATGTAGCTTGGAATTGGTTAGCAGGATGCCTCCGAGACATAGTAAATAAGCCTTTTCTGCCTTCAAGAGGTTATCAAAATCTAGCTTGTTGCAGACCCAAGATGTGTCGCTGGGTCTCATTTTGCAGTTTTTAACATTTGGTACCATTTAAAATTGCTTGCAGAGCGCTCTGCCTCTTGGTCTTGAAACAAAGTGATAGTCCCTCTTAATAGATACTTTATGTGAGTATAATTAAGAAAAGGATATTTTCCCCCTTTCTTCATTATATTCACTCGTCCCCCAACCAGTATCCTCACTACTCCTTGGGCATGTTTCCTAACAAGCTGTCACGATCTGAATACCCATTTTCAGTAGTTTACCCTGGTGCAATTTGTTCAGAGTTTGCACGCTTTTTCCGAAGCTGGAAAAAAAGAAGTATTTTTAAAGAAATCAGCTTCATTTTACATACTGCAACTGAGTCTTCAGGAACTGTGGTTCAGCGCTGGTATGCCTGACATTTCCACTGAGCATCAGTATCTTCAGGTCTTGCAAGTCACCTGAGTGAGAATAAATGGTAGACTCAGGTTTTGGGATATTCAAACTGTTTCTGTGCAAACCAAAAAAATGTTATATCTAAAAAGAAAAAAGGTAAGTCAAGTCACGAAACGCTCTTTCCTCTTTTGGAAACGTGGTCCAGTAATGAGGTTATTAAAAAGATCCACCCTGCCCCCAGAGCTGCCTGTTCAAAGGTCCAGGCCAGAAGGGAACATTCAGCTTTCACACACCTTTCCGAGGCTTTTTGCCTTGGCACAGACCCCAGCTGACAAAACCAAGCATAAACCTGAGAGGTCAGCATTTGCTCTTATGCGGCAACATAAAGATGATGCCACAATTTTCTCAGGCAGCGCTTTGCACCTATCAAGTCCACTTAGTGCAGAATAGTAATTACCACTTGGACACCAGGAGCAATATAGCAATATGTTTGCTGCAATTCACAAAGACAGCAAGTGCTCCGAAGAAAATAGATGTCCTTGGAACTACCTTTCTCCCCCACCCCCCCCTCCACTTTGCAAATCCCCACGCAGCAGTTATTCCTCTAGACATATCTGGGCTAACGAGGAACGAGTCCTTCCTTTTTTTTTTTTTTCCCCAGGGCTATGAACTTACAGTTCAAACTGTAAAGCTGAGCTCTAAACTTATAAAAGTTTGACTCCACGGGCAGATGTACCACCTTTTCTCCCAATGCATATATAGCTACAGCACACCTTAGATTCCCCTTTTTTAAAGAAAACACACACGAGAACTGGTGGCATAAATGTCGGGCTGCAATTTCATGGCACTCTAACATTGCCAGCTATTAGCGAGGGCTCGTCCCATTTTAGGGTCAGGGAAAGCCAAGATCTCTTGGTTCAGGTAAGCACCAAATAAACCAGAAGACACCCCGGGCACGTGGCACCGACCAGCCTCACGCACGGATGTGTCCTTCGCCAGGAGCCAGCGCCCTGCACGGGCTCCCCCAAGAAGCACCATCGGAGCAACAGCCGCCTCGCGCCGACACGCATCAAGAAAAGCCTGAACTCTGTCTTAGATGTGAGAATTTCTTCCGTATTGTGCAGATCAGGCATTAGGGAAAGTATTTTGATGTCCAAATTCTTTCCTGGAAAGCCACTGTACCAAGCTTCCACGAGATAATGCGATTTGTGCTGTTTAAGCTATTCTGAGCAAACACTTTGTTAATGGACTTTTTGGGTTTACTGTAGCTAGCGTGCTAACCTCCTTATTTTCATTCACAGTGAGCAGGTCCCCAGGTAACCACACAGATACCGCTGTCATGTGGATGAGGAGGAAAATAGTTAATTTCTTGACGGAACAGAAAGAGAGGGTTTTTTTTTAATTTTTTTTTTTTTAAAGCATGGATCCAGACAAAAGATGTTTTCTTTTTCAAGGTCATTATGTGGAAGCTTTACTAGAGTTTAAATAAAATGGGGTGAATTCTCCCCAAGAAGCCTAATAAACTGCCTGGGTTTGTTCAAAAGTCAGATTCAAAATATTAACTTTGTACAACAGAAGCTAAGCAACACAGACAATTCCTGAAGAAAAGCTTCGTGAAGAGGCCTAAAAATGCTACGAGCTTTAAAAGTTGACTTGTAGCAAAGCACGCCTGTTTTTCAAGGGGAAACTTGGGCGCCTCAGAGTGATGTGAGGTCAAAACACCTCGACCACCAAATCAGCCTTGGAACTGGGTTTGGGGGTCGCGGGGATTCCTCCTGCTTTTCTTTCACCGGGGAGCACGAGGCCTCAGGAGCTCATCTGACCTGCTGACGAGCAATGAAGGCAAAGAAAATGACTGCTGGCTCAGAGAATATCACCCCGGCACAGCCTTCCGTTCAGATCCACCGGAGAACGGTAGTTTTATACATACGCTCTGTGTGCTCACAAGTACGCAGAGCAAAACCTCATCAACTGCAAAATTGGCCTTGATTCCAAACGCCTCATCCCCTCCAGCGCTGAGCACAGCCGGCGCACTAATCGGGTGTTCTTGCCTTTGGATTTAGGGCAAGACTTTGGGACCGTGAATGCTTAAGGAGTGCAGGCTAGCAGCGAAGAAATTACGCAGGTCTTCTCAACACCTTCCACAAAGCCAGAATTGCACTTACAGATGACTGTGTGCATTTGAAACCAACCAACCAACCAACCAGCCCCAAACCAACCAACAACCCACCAGTGAATTCAGTAGCAAAGAGAAGGATTAAAACCCCCCTCAGCCTTTCCTGAATCTCTGTCGATGCGGAGAGGTCACACTTTCTATATGGCTGATAGTTGGCATTCTTTGTGTTGTTTCTCTCTATCAGACAGCTAGATCAGACAATTACTCAAGACTCAGGCATGTGCATTTATAAAGTCTGGTTAAAAGCTTTGTTTTGATTTAAGTACCCGTGGCTCGCTGGCCTTCCTCACTCAGGTCAGGAATTGAGGAGCCAACAGCCAGCTTAGAGACAGAAGTTAACTCCAATTCTCCAAAGTATAATCTTTAATCAATTAGTCAAACAGAAAATCACTTACTTCCAGTTTTCAACACACTTCAAATAACTTCTAGTTTATACTTCAGACGGGAGAAAACCAAAGCAGACCCCCCAGCCAGAAAGACCTCCCTCAGGCCCTGAAATACCTGAACCCCCACTAAGACGACTAATGCTGGATAAACCCCCAAGAAAACCTGGGGAAAGAGAAAACTTCCAACTTCGGAGGATGGAGTCCTCAGCTATAGCATGCTGATTTTTAGTGTTCAAGTACTGGATATGAACACTTTAGTGATATCAGCCCTAGATTTCTTCACTCGTACCGCATCTTGGCACGGTGAGTGTTTTCTCTTTCGCAGTCCTAAACCCAACAGATTGCTCCTCACGTTAGGTCTCTCTCCAGGTCAGCAGGTCTGGGGGGGGGACAGAGAAATACACATCTCCTTGAGGAATAAGACGCAACTTCAACAGGTCTGGTTCAAAACGTCTGCACGGGCAGAAGATTAAATACGCTTACCAGGCCTGACGAATTTTCCTGTTTTCACCTTGATCAAAGTACCTTCGACTTCTGCACGTGTCATGGCTTGGTGCTTTCATTGCAGTTGTTCTTACATACTGTTTTAAGACAAGACTAGATTCTCACTTTTAGCCTTTTTCAAGTTATTTCTTGCTTTATTCATGATAAAGGCCACCTGAGTATTCACTTTTATTCCAGTTAAACAGGCTCATTCTGTCTACTGATTAACAAAAGCCCAGCAGGATTGTGACTGTGGCAGGGAACACAACACGGTTATGCACACATGTTGTACAAACAATGGAGAGGACTGGAATACATGGGTCATGTTTATTCACAATTAGGCGATCTTTATATTGCTGTAGATGCCAGACACAAGAGGATACATGGGGCTTGGAAGCTTAGCAAAAGCAAAGCCACCAGTGCTGCTTAAAAGCATTCTAAATATCTGTGATCACAACGGTTTCGGTATTACCAGTTGGGACTGTGAAAAGCAAAGGAATCCTGAAGAGGCAAGAATTGCTCTGAAGTGACAAATAAAACCCCATAATCTGTTATGGCAATACTCGCTTTTATGGTAGGTACTAGTGAAAACTCCATCCATTTAAGCAGGTACCGAGATTTAGTACAACTTCAGTAAGAATCCTTAAATTGCACCCACATTTTCTTCTTGTTAAGACAGTCAAGAAATCGCAACGTATGTTAAATACAAGCTTAATACGTGAAGAAAGAAGTCTACCAATGTCCAGAATAGGGGCGCTTTTTTTTTTTTTTTTAAATCTGTAAGTAATTCACATTCACGAACTAGCAGTGTGAAAAGTCATGGGAGGAGCAGGCAGTAATTGGTAGGAGCACAGCTCACAGCTAAGGCGCCTAGTGAGAGAGAGCCACATCAGCCATTCTGAAAAACCTCTGGCAACTATTTTCTCTGCTTGCACGATTCCTTTTCTTTGTAAGTATGAGCTTATTAGGCCTGATTTTAATATCTGGGTTTGGCTAGGTGCAGTTCTCAGTACTTTTAATGACGGGACCCGAACGCACGTCATACTTACGGCACACCAGTCTACAACGGGTCCTGCCTACACAGTGAGACAAGGTGCGATGCCGGCCACTTCGTCCTCCTCCCTTGTCAACTTGCATTACATTTATTCTTTGCTAGAGCAGTGTCACACGCTCGAGGCTATTAAAGCCACTGCCAAATAACACGACATTCTTGTACAGCGAGAAAGTTTTACGGCCAGATACATTGTCACTCAAATGCAGCCCATTTTCAGACATCCACCTGCCAGTATGATGGGAATCATACCGGAGAAGTTTTATAATGCTGTAAGCGAGACCTCAGCCCATCGTTATGTCAAATCACATCTCTGTCAAAGCACTGAAGAGTTTCTTCCTGCACTTCACAGTGAAAAACCAAGTTAAAAAATAACTCACTTCCTCTCCTAATCCCAGGCACCTGGAAAGCACGGAGCATTCCTGACCTTTTCCTAGGAACCCATACATGCTTTGCTAATAGCCTTGTAATAGAAACTTCTACCTCTTCCTTGATTTGGGAAGTTCCAAACCACAGCTGCTTGAAGAAAAGAGTGGAGCTAATGACAGCAGTAAGATTTCCAGAAGCAGTAGTAAAAGGTAATCCTTTTTGTTACCCGGCAGCCTGGTTTCCTCTAGAAATTTAAATCCAATTGGAAAACTGGGAATGAATTCAGTATTGCTTTGGAGCATCCTTAGCTATGCACACAGCAACAGAGAAGTTAAGCATAAGGTTATTACTCTGGCACACACGTGCACGCAGGACAAACATCGGGGACTCTTTCTTACATCCCCGGCTGAGAAGACCAGCGAGCTGCAGATATCCATATGGCACACACACACCCCCCACTGCAGCACGAAACCACCTTGTGGAGCATCCCATTTGCGTTCTGTTTAACGGAGGTGCAGCAGAGGTGGTGGGCAGCTCCCCTCCTGAGCGGCACCGGGGTGCGAGGACATACATTTCTAGAGCAGGAAGGTGTCGGATTCAAGACAAGAGGAGGTTTAGAGTCCGAGTTTGCTGCCATGCATAATGATGCAGGAGGAGGCTGAGGAAGCATGAGGCCCGAGTCAGGGGATCTGGAAGGCGAGTGAAAATGTGAGTGGGAGAACGTGGCCTTACCCCAGACTTGTCCTTACCCAGCTGGACAGAGCGGGGCTGCTCCAGCTAACGCATCGGTGGCAGGTACCTACCTGCTGCACCGGTGACATTTGGGAGCTCTGAATCAGCACTTTGACTCAATCAGCCTGTTAACGTATCTCAGGTAGTCCAAGTCCAATATTGAAGCACATAGCCGTTGCAGTAACGTGGCATCCTTCTTGCAGTAAGAGCTCCCCGAGCACAGGTTGCTGAAATGCATTTCTCAGGTGAACAGGTGCTTCAGGTCAGAGCAGCAGCAATTTTCCGCTCCCCTGAGATCAGTGACACGTGCCAGGCACAACTCCATAATCGCAGCACAAACATCCTGAACCTCCGGTGAGAGACTTACCATCCATTAGCAAACTAGCTTTCTCCAGCCAACACCGCTTTTGCTGGGGTCTCAAAATTTATGTCATGTTTCCCTCTGCCTTGTGCTTTTATCTGCTAAATGGCTGCACCTGTGCTTCCAGCGGGGCTCAGTCAATGTGGCTCTTTGAATCCAGAGAAGCCAAATTATCTAGCAGCAGCAATTTCCATGCAGGTGCACCTACTTTTCTACTTATCCTTCCTTAGCTGCTGTCGGAGAAAGAGCACGGTGGGGGGATTGTGTGAACTGTGCTATCACCTGCGCTTGTTGTGCCCTTCGCCATGAAAACCATCCCCAGAAGGGGGTAAGCCCAGGCGATGGGTCATCCTGGAGCCGGGACAGCTGCCCAGCTTAATTTCCACTACCTCTAAGAAGAGCCCAAAAAGTGCTCTCACAAAATGCCAAACTCTCCACTGCTGTTACCCAAGGAGGTGAAGAGCAGCCTGATGGGTTCTTTTACGGAAGGACATTTGCCACTCGCTAGCTGGGATGAAGCACGCAGGGGAGAGCTTGTCATCCTGAGGAAAACGATCTCCCACAATAAAGCAAAATGCCAGGTCTGGGCAGAGTGATGTGAAGGGATTTTACCAGGGAACGTTTTGAAAACAGATACTTCTGTCATGTTCTGATACGCCAAATTGCTTGTGAAGCCTGGTCATTCCTACCTTACTTGCTTGGCCATTGTAATTTTCAAGTTTTCTCCTCCAAGAGAAACAGCCTATTACAACTTTTAAGATTGTACCGATAAAAGGCAGTTATGTTTTCCTGTGACTACCATCATCTACGTTCTCCAGTCGCTTTTCCTACATAAAAAAAGGAAGATAAGAGAGTTCAAAACCTACTTATCTGAGGGGCTGGAAGAGATCGGTAGGCCCTGCCTCCCTATTTTAATGTTTACAATGCGTCAGAACAATTACTCTGGTGGTTCTAGAGATTTGTCTAGAATTACAGTTCATTAACTTGCTAAAATACACTAAGATAGCACTCCAGTTTGTAGGGTAACAATTTCAATAAAATTAATTTGCATCTTAAATTTTTCATCCTACAGTACTAACACTTGAAGAAATATGGTTACATTTCTAATAGTTTAAACAAAAAAAAAAGGCAGAAGCACATCAAGCTATGTTGTTAGTTCAGCGTTTGCACTCCAGGCCCCCACGCTGTCCAACAATGGAACTGTGAGCGCTGACGGACGGGGGAAACTCAGCTGTGTCGCTGGTTCACAACGTGTGTGGCAGCACAAAGAAAGTCTCAGACGTCTCTCCCCGAGGCTGCCAGTGGTTTACACGAGCCACTCGTAAAAGTTTGTGCCTGCAGGGGACTGGAAATCATCTTAACAAAAAGAACCGACACCAAACAGCGTGTTGAGCGGGTCCGATAACCCTCCCGACCCGGGTAGGAAGCGTCACCCCCGGCAGCACCGCAGCTTCTTGCGGATGTTTAACAAAGCGTCTTTTCCTTCCTCAGCTGCTCCGTTCCAGGCTGGGAAGTGCTGGCACCCCCTCACCTTCAGGTCTGACGACCCAAGGAAGTTGGTTATTTTCCAAAGGCGTGGAACGGCGGGAACGTGGCGGGGGCAGGAGGAGGGAAGCAGCTGCAGGAAGCGGGGAGTGAATGGGCCGGGGCACGTGCAACCAGCTGCTAATTCCGCGGCCGGCTCAAGAGTCAGCTGAGGCCAAAGGTGCCAAGAGAAATCTGATTTCTGGCTGAAGGGCATAACCAACCACGGATCCGTACAAGCACCCGATGTTCGGCTCCACTCCCCCCGGCTCTATGCGGCCTAAGCATTGCCCTGAACCGAAGTCGGTGCTTGTTGGACCCTCCCCTCGCCCAAGCCCCGGGGAACCGCCGTAGCCCCCCCAGCTGACAAGGCCCCTCAGCGGGCAAGTCGCAGAGTTGTCGGTTGTTCCCGCTTCCCAGCAGCATTCCCGCCTGCCCTTCAAACCGCAGCCCGCCCGCGTGGAAGCCATCTTCCCTCCAACCAGCCCTCCCGCGTCCCTCGTCAAGGCGCCGCTCCCGGCCCCAGGGCCCTTTCTTCGGCGGAGCAGCAGACGCCAGAGACCTCGCGCCTCCTCCCGGCCTCGGCTGGCCGCCCGCTCCCGCCGGCGGGAGCCCTGCGCGTCCCCCCTGCCCCGGCTGGGCCCTCTCTTCGGCCTCGGGCACTCGGGCATCTGTGGGACCCACGAACCGCCCGCGGTGCCCCTGACCGCAGCCTCCCCCCGCTCCCCAGGCAGGCCCACAGCAGCCTGAAGGCCCCAAATGGCGGCGAAACGCGCGACAGCCCTCGGCGCCGTTATGACCGCACCGCGGCTGGGCCAAGGAGCTCACAGGAACCCCAGGCGTCTCCAGGCCATGCCAGCCCCGCGGCGGGAAAGGTGGTTTTGTGCCGGCACGGACTTCAGGCACGGGGAGCGAGCAGGGGAGAGCGGGGCCTGCTCCTTCCCTCCCACGCGCGGCCGCTCCGCGAGACGGGGAGCGACGGGGTCCCGTACCTTCAGCAGAACGTGGATTTCTGAGGGAGTTTTAGGGCGCTCTCTCAGCTCGCTCTGCAGGTGCCAGCTTCGGCCTTGGCTGTCCCAGGGTACGGCACTGCTGCGGACACTTCGGACGCTAATTGCTCACAAAATTCACCGGGCAGCCGGCTGCCGTACACCTGGAAACAAAAATTTACCGCCATCTGCTTGGGTGCAGTCCTTTGAGCTGTCAGCATAAGAACGGATTCATCTGACCCTTTGGCTCATTTACAAAGGGACTGTTAATTAAGTAACAGAACTTAATAAACACTTTGAATATTTACCATCTTATTTCCACGTAGAACTTTTAAGTGCCAGGTGCTATGATCTCACATTAAGAAATACTCGCTCCTTTTAGGGTTGAAAAAAGAACATACAACTGTTTTCTTAATAATCTAAACATTTTCCAAATCAAGAATTTGAATATTAGCATCCAAAGGCCTGAGCCTGATGTTTCACGTCTGGCGTCTACACGTAAACAGAAGCCTGCCACAAGACCGGTGTGTGCATACTAATGAAAAGTCATTTTACACAACTCTTCAAACAACAATATTTAATCATTTCACATCCAAATCACTTCGTAGCTCACCAGCGTTTCCTGTTTTTCTTTAAATACAAACCCAAACATTTTTAAAAGCAGCAGTGTATATCCACAGGTTTAATGCATAACTGATCCTCTTTAAAAAGGGAAAATCCACGTGTTATGTGAAATACCTTCTATTACTACAACGAAATGCGGCAAGAAGAGCTTGTATTTCTACAAAATCTCTGCTCTCAGAGTAATCAAGGTTCAAAACAAAGCATTTTCATAAAATCGTATTTAACTTCCTTTTACAAAACATGATATGTTGGACTCCTAACTTGGATTTATAAAACGGCAAGTTATCATCTCAACCGGATAAAAAAAAAAAAGGAAAAAAAAAAAAGTAATCTGATAGAAGGAAACTCCGTGCCAAATTCAGACTTGTATTCGCAAGAAATGGAACATTTCTGAGATGTCTCTTGTATTTCTGAGGTACAACTCAGGAATCAATACTTCATTCACCACAGATACAATAGTTTTTATCTCTTTCCAGGGATGCAATTAGGAAGCCAGACCTGTTCATTTCTGGATTCGTGTTCCAAACGTATGGCTGCAGACAGAATTCTTACTCCTTATCCCTCATTTCTTCCCGTTCTCCTAACGTTGCTGCTAACTTCACAAAAACCATGGAAGTAATCTAGAAATCTTTATTGCTGGAAAGCTATGGTGGGACTATCTTTCTTTGTACAAAAATATTTTAATGCAGTTATTTAGGAACATTAAGTAAGGGCATTTCAGTGATAAATATTTTATTAGTGCTTCTGTTTGAGTACATTGAGCGATGTATTGGGACCTTTAAAAAAATTCTCAAGTTTCACTGTCTGACCCGTCCTTCTCAGACACCGCTGTTACAACAGAAGCAGATGCCACGGCAGAGGAAATCATCCCCTCGGTGAGGTTCTGTATTGCCAGCTGAGACCCACAGAGCAAGATTCGGGTACGGTGGAGTCTGTATGTTACGTATCTATGCATATCAAAAGGATTACGGGAACTCTGCCAACCGCGTGTGAAGGCGACCAGCCAGCTGAACACGACGTCCCAGCCAGCTCCCGGCAGGCAGGCGGGGGTTAGCCGTGATACAGGATATGCCGGCTGGAGCCAGCTCTAGCTATTTGATGAGATGACAAACAGTTCCCTTGTGTGGGGTTTTTTTGTCGCTCTGAAGCATCACCAACATCACTCGCCCACTCACTCCACACTATGCAAAAATAGCCATTATTTAATCGCTTTGTATAAACTCAACAGAGATTGCTGACAAGGTATGAGATGCTCCGCGGCTGGTAAAGAACACACAACACCACAAACAAAAAAACGGGAGACCTCATTTTGAAAGGATGAAAGCAAACAGAGAAACTGGAAGAAATGAAGTAAGCCTCAGGTTTGATATAACGATGAGAAGAAAGTCCTGCTGCAAAACCAGGCTGTGAAGTGTATCAGCCTGTAAGCGTACAACACGAAGTAGCAAACAATACCGCATAAACAACAAATGAAACAATATCACACGATAGAGAGCCTTGTGCATGAAATAATACAACTTTTTATTCACGTTTTATAGATTACTTTTATTTATTTTTGCTTTAATAATGCATATTCTGTTCACTCTGTGCAAAGTTGGGGACAGAGGCGGGCGTTTAAATCATCTAATGAAAATCAAGCGGACATGAACATTCAAGTTGAGGGAGAGGCCTATCAAAACCAGGAAAGCTAAAAAGCCACAGCTGCTCAAGACAAAGCTGCTCTCAGCTGCGCCCTTTTGTCCTGCCACCTCGCACAAACCTGGCTCTACTGACGGAGCAGCTGGACACCGAGACGGTGACCTCCGCCGGACACGAGTCGGCGCGGTAGCTACATCGGGGAGACCTGGCTTGCGACCGGCTCCAGTCAGTGTGTGGCAAAGAAAGGCACAAATCATTGCAAAGACCGGATTTCTGTTGGTTTGCTTCCTCCTTGTAAATACATCTCTGTACACAACGTGAGTTCAAACTGTAGGGGATTTGGGGACATAAAATTGCATATTTAACAGAACTTAAAACCAGAACAAAAAGTAGGCTGTTCTATCTCAAAGCAAAAATAATCCCTCCAGCCCCAACATTAACATTCATTCCTGGCTATATGCAGTACAAACATTTTAAAATCTGTGACAAAAGACAATTAAAAACCAAAAGTCAAAATCATAAAGCTTGTAAACAGATAATCTGAAATACACTTTATTTATGGAAAAATATCATCAAAATAGTACCACTATGGACTAAACTGCCTGAGTTTTCATTTCACCTAGATCTTGAAGTAGAGAGCCTTTTAGCACAAGAAGATCAATTTCAGTCACAACTAGTGCCACACAGCACTGCTTCGGGTGGGAAGTTTGTCCTCGTTGTTGGTATTTCTGTTGTGCTATCAAAAACTGTTGTGCTAATCCTTCAAATAAAGGGATGTTGAGGCAATTCTTACATCATTTGGCACAAAGTTATTTTGGCTGGGGCATAAATTTGAGTCTCAGTCATGAAGAATAATGCAATATTCCACCTATCAAGTATTCACTTTGATTGAAGAGCTTTCTTTATGTCATTAACTTCCATCTGAAAAAAAAACAAACAACAAAACCGTAATGAAATCGGATGCCTTAACAAACTGAGGCACAGGTGGTGCTGCTTGTAAAGCCCATGTTCCGTCCTGTCCACAGGTGTTGAGTACGGGTTTTATACTGCTCTTATTTCCACAGATTTCACAAACTGAGGTCACCTTCTCAGCTGCATAAGGTGACGACTCACGGCTTCCTCCCCTCGGAGCCTGACAAGAACAGTCACCAACGTACCGCGAGACCTTTCAAACTCTTTAAATTGCCTTCTGCGCCCATCGAGCCTGCGTCCAGGCACCTTAAGGGCTCTGCTGGATCTACAGCCGTGTGGTGAGAGGACGTGGCTGAAACCGTCACTGGCCGTAATTGTACACTCGGCCCCTCTGACAGAGACTGGAACCCCCGAGGCGGGGGTACTGGATTTATTCAAACACGCCCACAGCGCTCAGCTGCGCCGCGGCGTCAGGGCAGTCTTCTTTAATGCATGGACCGAGAGCTGCGCTACCTCAGGACTAGCGAAGCACTCTTAAACTGATGCAACTTTTCTTCGCCGAACTCTCATCTTCATGTAAAGCTAGTAATGCCTCCTCCGCTAGCATCTGAACATTTACCAGTATAAGCAACATTTGAACGGGAGGAAAAGCATTCAGCTATAAGATCATCATTTTAAACCCATCAGTGCAGGTCTCTGTATAAAGATGGAAAGCCAACCTCGGAGGTAGAAACCAGACCCCTGAATAGTCTGGTCTGTTAGACTAAATCAATAACTGCTATTAAAAATGTTCATCGATTTTATCTGAATACACTCCAATTTTAGCTGGACATGAATTGCGTGTTACTAGAAGCGATACTCCTAGGTGGGTGCACACATAAAGTCCTCGAGGCAGCCCTGGAGCACAGGCATTGGTGGTCCCCAGTTCCGCCACCCTTTGCCACGTTCCCAAGCACTTCGCTGAGCAGGAACAGCCCAGGGAAATCACAATTTGATTTTCTATCCCCAGTACAAAGAAAAAAGTACTTGACTCACACCGTAAAAATACAAAATATAATCAGTACTAAACCACGTATCCAGTACATCAGAACAGAATGGAATGGAACAGACTATCTCAGTTGGAAAGGATCTACAACGATCATGTAGTCCAACTACCTGACCAATTCAGGGCTGACCAAGTTAAAGCGTGTTGTTAAGGGCATTCTCCAAATCACTCTCCCAAACCCAAAAAAGCAGTTTCAGCAGCATTCCGTATCAAAGCAGCACAGTCAACGATGCTAGCAAAGGCCCAGCTCCCTGACTCTCCCACAGGCAGGGCAAAGACTAAGCCAGCACGACAACATCCAGAGCCGGGGTACTGTACAGACCACGGTAGCAGCAACTGGGCTCTCCATCAGAGCACCTTCTCTTATACTGTTTAGGATGCTTTAGCAAAGACAACCTGCGTACAGACTGTAAAGCAGACATAAAAATCTTGCTGTATCAAGTAATATTCCAAGTCTAGCAACGCTAAGACGACCCTACTACAAAATACAAAGCCTTGAGAAAGAGCAAAGAATTTAAGAAGACGTGATTGCATTTGTGACAAAATCAAACCATTAGGACTGAGACCAAAGATTACCATAGTTTGAATCCTATATTGCGCTTAATTTTTATTTGTCTACTTGTGCTGATTATTTTTGAGATAATTATCAGGATTTTTCATTAAGAACCCAGTATTGCAATGTATGTGGCACAGACTGGCAACATTGTGAAGGGAACAGGTATATCCCTTTCAGAAATGTTACTAGTTTTCAATTCACTCAAATCTAAGTATCTTAGCAGAGTTTTATATCCCATACCCGAGGCTAAATCAAACCTGGCAATACTTTCACAACCTTATAAATAATTTAAGTACCTGCAATCGTAGACGGATCTTCTTTTCTTCATCCAACTCAGACAGCAACTGTTTAATCTCTTTTCTGTTAAAAGAATGCAAAAAAAAGTTCAGAAGGGGAACGATTAAACTAAGAAAATGCAAAAGATGGCCTCTTGGCGACGTATTTTCCCTGCTTCACCAGTTACCTTTTCTCCTCTGAACAACTAATTAAAGTCAATCTACTCTTGTATACTATACACTACACTACAGACAAGTAAGACGCTCTGTAATAAAAGACAGTACCCTCCAACACCCTATGTGGCTAATGCATAATATATTTCCTCCCAACAGCCCTGCATCCACAGGCTTTGCTCTGGACTAGCAGTATCAAGATGGTATCAGCACCCAGTCGCCTTTTTTTCCATACAAAATGGAGGTGGATTGGCTGTTGGTGGGTTGTAGGGATGGGTGACACAAATCCTGCCCAGGCTACCCCATACTTGACCCACTGAGAAGCCGTTTAAGCCAGCAACACAATGTAACCTTCAACTTCATTTAAAGACTTAACGATCCCAAATACAGATCTGCTGTCATCCTCCTTTGTCGGGAAGAGGAACGTAGCTGTAAGGAGCAGACACCTTCTCATGTCCCCACTGAGCGATCTCACCTTAAGACAGAAACCAAACTTCCAAGGTGGAAGCAGCCCTTGCGAGAGGGGCCGGGGAGTCCGGAGGAGCAGGGGTCGGCCTAAGAGGCGAAGCCGTAGGGCTCGCTGGCTAGATCCAGCTTCGGCCATGCCCTCCCGCATCTTCTCCCAAACTCCCGGCACACCTCTGTTGCGCCACAGTCTCTGCATGCTGCTTTCCCTTTTCTTTTTCCTGCCCGGGCTACACACAACTGATGATGTAAGTGAAGGTTTAGCTTCAAAAACATTAAGTATTTTCAGGAAGAGCAAAAGCTACATGCCAGCCCCAGTTTCTCCTAAGACATGAGCAGCTTAAAGAAAACAAGGATACCCAACGCTAAAATATTAAGATTCAGGGTCATAAACACAAAAGGTCTTCAAATGTCCTAATGACAATTCAGTTACTTCTTCTGTAATATGAGCTTCCTGGGAAAATGTGCTAACCGTCAAACAACAAAACGATTGAATAATTTCGGGAACTTGTAGTAATTTGTACTACAGCTAGAACAAATGCACCCCTTACTACCATCAGTGCACGAGTTCCCAGATAGTTATTGGCAAGTAAAACAACATAAGAACCTTACTCACTGCTTACAGCTTGTAACTTAAATTTTTCAATACGCCACAAACATCTGCTTATGTCATAACGCAGGGAAAAAAAGCTATTACAGATGGATAGTGCCAGTCTTTTTGCCTGAGCTTCTCACCCTGAACGTGTTCTGTCAGACAAAAATCACCGACAAACACAACGGCACGCTGCGCGGAGTAACAGACGTGAAGGCCATGAAGCTCAGGAAGGAACCGCCACCACCACGCATGGACAGACGCATCCCACCTGCAGTTGTGATCTGCAGTACTTACTTCTGCTGGTCTTTCATGGTTTCAATGATGGTTCTTAGCTCCTTAATTTGTGTTCTCAGCTCCTCCAGGGCAGTCTGACCTTGGCTCAAGTGCTCAGTCTTTGGCTTTCCTTCAGTACCAAACAGGGATGGGGAATTTGACCTGTGGCCTGTTGTTCCCATAGCAATGGAGTGAAACCCAGGTGAGGGTGAAGGGGATAGTGATGGCTGCACATTACTGCCACTAGCCAAACCTCCTGGTTTTGGAGGCAAGGAAGTTTTATTATCAGACACCTGCAACAAAAAGAGTAACATTTAATGTCCGGAGAAAGCTTTATGAAAACCAGACCTCTAACAAATATTAAGTATTTAAGTATGCTCTTCCATAATGTTGAAAGTCCATGTCAAATACGGGCGGTTTTGGTCAAAGCTTAATCTATATAACAATTAGTCACTCTCTTTGTACATGTCCATCAGAGGGGGTCTAACTGGGATGCGGAAGTTCAGACAGCTTCGGTAAGGCTTTCCACAGTTGCTACAACCAGTCAGCAACAAGGGCTTCCAAGACTTCAGACCTAGCAGTGAAATGAACCAGGGACAGATGCTCCGTGTGTCTGTCGGAAGTTTGTGAGAACATACCTACGCCTGTGGACGTCTCCTGCAGAACACAAAACCGCATGACCGAGAATCCAAGCTGTATTTTTTGCAGATTAAATTTACGATCGTCAGCTAACCACTGAAGGACTCTTCAACATCCAATGTTTTTTAAAAATTAAAAAACGTGTTACATGTTGCCCTTAGCGTTGCAAAAATAGCAAAATATTCCTTCAGTTTGTTTTTTGGTATGATATAAAAAGAAAAACAAAACCCCATGGCTTCAAAAAGGTAATGGAAGAAATAAATGTACTGTACTGTCCTTGGTTAACTGAAGCTTCTGTGAATCCCCATTAACTACCAATGGCTCTTTTTTCCTCCAGGAACTTAACAGAAAAGCGCAGCATTAACCTAGTTACCCTGGAACCATGTGGCTATAGCTCAGAAGAATCCCACGCCTCTTGAACTGCAATCCAGTGCTCTATTTATTAGATAAGGCATAGAAAATCTGAAGTCCACCTACCATACATGACCACCTTCTTCACTGCGTACACTGAAGTGTACAAGTACAGTTATCACAATGGCAAGGAAGGTGAGTCATAATTATTTATCATATTGTTATTTGGCAACGTTAACGTGTGCATTATACGACAGCTACCAGGAGTATCTGAAAATCTGATTTGACCAAGAGTAAGAAAAAGCACTAGGCAACACTCCAACTCTATCCCTGGAAAAGAGATACTGAAGTTGAATGGCAAATAGGGTGAGATACTGAGACAAAATGGTATCGGAATGGAAAGAGATATTGTAAGTGAGGACCTGGGGACCGGGGTGGTGGCATTAGCTGGACAAAGTAACCGAGAGAAAAGTTAGCGGTCAGACGAAAATTAGGAGAAAGTGTGATGGGGAGGGCAGAGCAGGATTCACCGAGTTCTGCAAAAAACAGTCTTCCCCACTACACGAGGGTGACTGAGGACGGAACCTGTCCCGGGCAAGGACTGCATAAAAAAAGTATTCTGCAGAAAAACCAGCATGACCACAGAAATAAAAATGGCATTGTAATCACAAGAAAGCTGAATCACGCCAGTGGCTTCAGTGGTTGACTTCATGACCTTAATAATGTTCTTTTAACATTTTTTACGTATGTGCGCACATGCCTGAGTAATGTGTACCTATAAACGGATCTTTCATAGATAATAATCCTTCTATCAGTAGATGCAAGTTTCCTTTGGCTCGAAAAGGGACGTCAGGCTGACTTCAAACCTGGAGCAAGCGAGCAAGGGACAACGGGAGTCATCCAGGCTGAGCGCCTTATTCCAGCGCTTAACTGGCTATCAGCATTAAAGCCCATAGCAGCTGCTTTCTGGCTGCAGTCATCTTGTTTTACGGGAACACCTACACCCTTGGCATACCAGCATCTAATGGATGAATGTTGGCCCAAGAGTATTCCTTAATGCAGGGGGCTCCCAGAAGAGGGAGCTATGTAACAAAACATTATCCTGACGGCTTGATCACAGAAGTGCACGACTTCATCTTTCAAATACGTTTGTTACACTATTAGAATGTAACAGTTGTATTATTAAAGGTATCCTTATGTACTAAAAACTAGCTCCAACCTCTAAAGCCTGATCTACAAACTTCTGAAATATTTGATTATCCTATGGTTTTCTACCAATACACAGGAAGAATGGCAAAAGCCTATAAAATGAACACAATTATACCAGTATAAAAAGTGATTATACTTGCAAATTTAAATCCACATGCTATTAGAGTGGGTCAAAGAGTTGTATTTTCTCTGCTTACAGACTCTTCTAATGTAGACTCAATTTACAGCTGCAAAAAAGGGCCTTTGTTTCTAGAATTTATTTCCCTAGCTTCTCCGATTCTGTGAAATGTATTTGCACTAGAAGGATTTTTTTCACAATATGGTTATGGAGACAGTTTAACTGTGCAATTCACTTTAGACTTGCTTTTCAAACACAGAAAAATCTTTAGTAACCATGACTGTTGAATTAATTTAAAAAAAAAAAAAAAAGAATACCGTTTTAAAAAAAGAAGATGCACCTGATAAGGTTAAGCAGAGGCATTCCAATTAACTTACTTGTGATATTGTAACCGTTCTGGATTTCCTTGATGCTTCAATTGCTTTGTGAGTAATGGAAACATGTTCCTCCTTCTCATCTTCAGGACTTGGTGAGTCAAAGAAATCAGGGCTTGAAAGGGACGACTATGTAGACAAACATGCACACCACGAGAGAGAGGGGGAAAAAAAAAGCAGGTATTTTTATTGTTCATCAAGAATTTAACAAAGGGAGAAGAAAAGCATTTATGCGATAAATTTTTTGTTTTCTTTTTGGTTATCTTTTTCAAAGTAACAATACTTAAAATC
>JANZLQ010000061.1:19226265-19270917 GCA_026212715.1 Elanus axillaris | reverse complement strand
AAGTTTTTACATATTATTTTCAAGGCTAGAATGCTTTCAAAGTGTTCACGAAATAAGGCACACTTGGGAGTTGAATTCACCATTAATTTCCATCCTTGCTTTGCATTGCAAGATGAAAGCACCCTCCTGCCCACAAGAAGAGCCGCAGCTCCCTTGGCTAGGACGCGGAGCCCGGGGCTGGCGCACAGCTGCTTTCTAAAGCTGCAAACAGGGAAGGCTCTTTCCACCCCTGGTTCCTTTCCCCATAGATTTGACAGGGGAAGAAAAAGCTTTTTACTTGTCTTTTATGGGTCTGTATTGATTGATGTACACAGTCAATTTTGAAAGCCTTCTTTTTGTGTTCTATTAGTTTCACCATAATCCTTTTTGTTTCCCTCTACTCTGTTTTTCTTCAGCAACATAAACAGAGGTAACCGTCAGTAGTTGCTCTCATTCTGATATTCCAGAATGCAGAAAAGCACGGAAACGAACAAACCCCAAATCCCAAAGAAAAAGGCACTGAAAAACTAAGCAGTGGTTTCCAAAGTATGGTTTATAAGACCAACTTGTCTAAAGACACATATTAGAGAGTGAAATTTAAATCACTCTTATATTCACAGTTGTGAGTGTAACGAGAAGAAACACATGATGGCTTAGGGCGAGCTGATGAAGGCTGAAATGGTCTGTTTGTCCTCAAAATCTGGTAGATGTCCTAGAGAAACCAAGGGAGATGCTTATTTTGGGAAACACCTTCAAAATCCTTAATACTTAGCACAGACTAGTTTATTCCAAAGACTTTTACAAAGGCTTTTTCTGGCCTCAGTCATGGCTGGCAAGGAATACTTGGCAGCACCCAAATAAGGGGCTACTAATCTTACGCAGGAGGGAATGTTTTAAACACCGGTGTTCAAAACACCGGCACAGCCTTTTGACACTAGTTTTCCTGAGCTGCATCTCTCTGCCTCACTGTACATGTGGAGGAATGGCTGTGTAAACGTAGTAAAACCACCAGGGAACACAAATAGGAGGGAGGGGGGGGGGATCAGAAAAAAGTATTTTTAAAAGAAAAGGAAAATTAACTTACAGATGTGAGAGACTGGGAGGGTGGTCGCCTGCCAGTAGCTTTTGGTCTGGTTGTGGTTGGATGATTAAGCTTCTCAGCAATTGGTATTACAGAGTCAAAACCTTCCAAGTCTTAAAAATGAAACAGAATTGATTTGGTTTGCTGGCAATTGTCCTCAAAGGGAAAGAATCACAATTGTTTTCCAATTTCAAAGAAATCAAATCCCATTTTCCCCATTGTGTCACAGTGTTCTGCACACGCTAAGGCACCACGACGGCACCAGAAAAACCTGGAAGTCAAAGGCAGCTGTAATCCAGTCACCCTTGCCAAGCACAATTACCCTCCCACCTCAAACACAATAAAGCGCAGGGGGAACGTACAGGGGAGCCTTCGCCTTTGTTTTCGGCACAGTGAAAGCTAAATGACAACACGGGTCCTGTGGCACGGGATAAACAATTTCAAAGTTTCCATCCTGCTATTAGAGGGGTTAGGAATTTTTTTTCCTCCGGAATAACTGGAGACTTAAGGCAGTGCAGGCGCTGTCTCAAGAACGGTACTGTCAGCGCTGCACCTGCAGCAATTGCTGAGGGAGCGCAGAATGCGCGTGATGGAGCTGGAAGTGATCCGCAATTCCAGAGGTTATGGTAGGTAAAAACGCTGACGGGCTCCTGAAGCCGTACAGAGCCCAGGAAAAAGAGATCTGCTCAAACATGGTATTGACCATCTTCACGGCTAGGGAAATGTGCTGGGGAAGTGTTTACTGAGTCCAGCCACGTGGGAGCATGTTTACGTGGAAGAACGACGTGAAGGCTGAAGGAATACTGCAGCTCGTGATTACGTGCCGGAATCAAACAGCTTACTACCATTCATCTATTTTTATGGGTTGTATCAGTTTCACTCATCACCATTTCAAAATGCCCTACTGCATATGTTAAGCAGAAATGAGTCAGAAAACATACAAGAGGTATTTTTGACAAGATAAATCAAAATTCTGTAAAATTACTTGCAGATGTGAATCAAATCCTGGATTGATATTCATTATTCAAAGACTATTTTTCATTGCACGCGTGTAGGAAGGAATAGCTTTTAAGTTAATAGTTATATATACTGGGCACTTAATTTTCAGAACTGTTACAGAACAATGAATCTGTGGAGACTGAGCTTTGTTGCTGTATCACAACCATCACACAAAATTGCACAATAGAAAAATAAATGAATTAATGGGCCTATATGACAAACTACATGTACTGAAGGATACTTAAACTGATTCCAAGTACTCATGATTTGGCAGCTGGGAAGTAAATGGGATCAGACATTCCTTATTCAGCAATATTCTTCTGTCTCTGGGAGATAAAAAAACGAAGAAGGAAAAACGAGACCTCTTTCAATAGCCCTGAAATAGTCTAAGGTTAGTCACCTCCACATACTGCTCTATTTTTGGAGCAACTCTTCCTATTTATAAATAGTGACCCCCACTGTCCTCTACCAGGTATTTCTCTCATTGCTTTTTTTATGGACTGTTGCAACCTATGTCCAAAGGTAGGTCACAAAGTTTGTCAACGGGAATTTGGCAACCTAAAGCCTCAACTGTACCTGACACGTCAAGTGAGGCTACAGTGCTTTTCAAGTAAAAATGAGCTAGCGTTAGCAGACTGCACAAAACCTATCTGGAGTCCTACAGAACTTCAGAGTTTCAGGAGAGGAGAAATGGAAGAAAAATTTCATTTTCTGCGGGGAAAAAATGCAAATATACGAGCTGGTTTCCAGCAACATCCAGTTTGAAGCCGACAGGAGACAGCCAAACGACTTGCTTAAGATCACACAGCAAATCAGTGATGCATTTTAATACACTGTCTTAATTTTCAGCACCGTGTTACTTTAAGTTGCACAGCAAGAATATATTGCCACCAAAAACATACACTTGTCTCTAAACACGCGAGGCTCAGATACGTGAGTACAAACGGAGGCGGAAGCAATCCTTCCATTTGTCCCAGCCACTCTTTCCCACCTAACCAGTTTTACTATTTTTTTTTTTTCCTGAGCCAGTTTCAATCCGGCTTGTTTTCCAGCAGCATGTGCCCAGCCACACAAGTAGTGATGCTGAAGGAAGGGTCAGGATCCGTACCAGGGGACTGACACAAGCTGCTACGAGTGAGAGGAAGAGCAGGCTCCAGCTTTGCGGGGCTGCAAAGTCGGGAAGGCTCCAGCGCGTGGCTTCCCTCTCCGCCTTGCCGCTTCTAGGGTACGCACCCCTGTCCCTTCCTCTGTTCTTACCAAAGGTAAGTATCTACACTAACATGGAAAACAAACAAGGAAAAAAGATAGTGAAGGCATTAATTCAGTGTGGGGTTTTTTGGCTTAAATAAACTAATAATTACCTAGAGTTCCATGTTTGATCAGAATAGTCAAATATTCATGTTTAAATTGTAAAACGTATCAATATACAGAGAGTGTATGAATTTGTGTCCTTGAGACCCGTGAGTGCTGGCAGATATAATCTGCTCCGCGCATTTTAAGAATACCATGGAAGATGAACATTTCTGTGCAAAGCTTCTATTATCAAGAAATATTGGGAAGGCTCCATTTTTTCCACTTCTGAATGCATTTCTGATGGCTAGAAAAATAAACTGAAGCAGCCTATACCTGCACTGAGTTTTAAAAAAAGAACAGAGCAGAGGTTGGAAAGGCTCCACAGGTAGAATCTGCTGCCAAACTAGTGAAATCGCAGCCATTCAGCTGATACTATAAATGAAATTCTATTTAAGTGTAAGGGATAACGTACAATGCTAAAATAGCAAATCCATTTCCAGTACTTCCATATGCCCTTTATCCCCCCTCCCCGTTGGTTCTCCTTATTTAGGTGTGGTTCTTGCTCCCAGATCTGCTCTGCATCTGAGGGTATCACCACCTTCCACGGTCATCTCCTCCGAGGTATCCATTCAGGAAATCTCCCATCTAGTAAACTGGTAACTAGCAAAATGAGGCACAGAACCACTCAAGAGACCTCTGCCTTACTGCCATCTGTACTGTAGGCTCAGTAATGAATTCACTCCTACCGGTTATTTAATTTTTGCTGATGGTTATATGGGTGTGACTGTATTGCTCGCTGAGGTCACGAGATGCAGAGATTTGATTTTAGTTTGTATTTCTGTAGCTATCAGAAGTTGCGAGTTTAAACATACATACTAAGCAAGACGGAAAACCTTCCCGAGCTGGACCAAATGGAACACCATTAAAACCAAAGTCCCGTCTCCTGTATTCGCAGCCGTGTGAACTGTCAGGAAGGCAGACCTGAACTCGGCGCTGCTCCAGCTTTCTCTACGTCTAGTAATAACAAACAGTACGGAAGGTTTCCCTGAACACATGAAACATAGAGGGCACCCATCGATTAACAGTGCCACTCCCTAATTAAAAAACAGTTGATATTTGTTCTACAAATAAACAGGTGCATTCATCATTATTACTGTCTCACTGATCAAGCTGGTAATTCATGAAGTAATTCATGAGATGGGAAGAAAGACATGAGAGCAATTCTAATATGCTAGTGTAGTACGCAAAGTACAATGTCTGGCTGCCTGAGCAAACACATCTAATGAATACGAAAAACGTTAGCTGTGCAAGAATTATTCCCTGCTATCCTTCCAAGCCAGTTAAGAATAGGGTATTTTTCCCCATTGCTAAGTTCATTTGGAGACATGGTTATTTAAAGCATGATGACGGTGTTTTTAAAAAAAATGCCCAGATCCAGGAACACAGTTAGGTAAGGAAAATGTTCTTAGCTCATTAGACTTGTACCTTCTTGGAAAATAACCTTCAGTCCACCCCCACCGCTCCCCGCCCCCCCCCCCCCCCCAAAAAAAAACCATCCCAGAAGGAAAAAAATGTGTATGCTTCCTTCCTTCCCCCTTTCCCCCCCTGCGTTTGCTGTTCTGGAACAAAATGTGTCTAGGCCTTAACTTTATCTTACGTTCATTTTTTTTAGTCTTTGGGCAAAGTCACTGATACATTACAAAGGCAGAAAGCTTTTTGAATTAGCAGAGAGATTTCACCTTGAGAAACCTGAAATGGAAAGTGATGGTTAACAGCAGAATCAAGACATTCAGAACGCTAACGGTGAGGCGTCACAGAACAGAAATACAGCAGGGCTGGAAGAAATGAGGCAAAGGTGGTGTTCAATTCATTTGAAGAAGATAATGTCACAAAAGCCACAGAGACAGATTTCATTTCATAATCATCTTCAATACATGGAAAAGACTGTCAGTAGGCTTGTGAAATGCTATATATACTGTCTTTAAATGCAATAATCCTGAAAGCTATCAAATGAGACCGAGGTACTGCAGACAGAATCTTCTGCATCAACGTCCGTTCAATATATAGTCCTAATTAAAAGCAGCTCAAACAGTAATCTGAATATTACTGGGAATTTTCAGACGACCACAACTGCTGCAGCTACTTCAGGTGCCCAGGCTCTGCTACCCTCCGCAGGCTGCACAGCATCGTACCCTTCAAGGAATACAGCCATGGCCCTGGCCAGGGTCAGGGCAGCAGAATCTTGCCCGCAAGGAATTGCAGACTCTTCTCTGCGATTTGGGGAATGCGCTTTTAGCAGGAGGGCTCCCTGGCTGCGGGGTTCCTGGGGTCGGGAGCGTCGCAGTGCCGTGCCAGGCAGACCTGCCCGCTCGGCTCTTTGCTTTGCAGGGAGACAGCTTGGCTCACCTGGCTTCCCAGGACAGCGACCGGACAGCCACCTCTCCTGAAGCATACGGCTACCTTTTCCCATTCCGTCCCCGGCTTTTATTGCTTTAACAGCCGGATGTAGAAGGCTGCCATAATGCGCTTTCCTAAGCACTTGCCAGTGCCCTCATAAGGATTTTATTTTTAACGATTCCGAAGATGCCAAGAAAGAACTGAAAGGTCAAGAAAACTGAGCTAGAAGAAATGGATACGCTGTTTTCAAGCACCTCAACTTGACACACTTGGAGAAGGATTTAAATTTCTGGTTTACTGCCTTTTTCTGGACCCTCCAGGGCAAGAGATCTAATTAATCTACGTAATGGGCCATTAATGTATCCCTGATTATACACTATTTACAATTCACAATTAGGTTTATGGGTGATTTTGGTTCACTGACATACATATTACAACTTAACCCATTTGGGTAATTCTGCTCCTTCGCTTCGCTCTGCTAAAATGAACATGAACAGCAGCATAGAAAGAAATAACTGCTTTAGGCAGATTTCAGTCTTCATTAGATGAGTGACATGTTGTCCTCCAACCTTTACATTTACCAGCATTTTCTTTCTTCCAACTTCTACTCTGTGTCTTCAGGCAAAATAATTACGTCTCACAGTATAACAGCCTGTGATTTAAGGACAAACCTGCTCCATTCTACAACTTTTTACTGGAAATATTCTCCATCTTTTTCCCTCATGTGGGCCAAATCTTATTAGACCACATTTTCTGCCAGCCAGAGGCACAAGAGCAATCACCTCCTCTAACAAACAGGAGCACCTTACAGCTCTAGAACAACTGCAAATACAGCTCAAGGAAACATGATATACTGAAGATTTTTCTTGTTTGTTTGTTTGGTAGGTATTTTCAAGTCAGGTATTTTTAACAACGCTTCCAGGCAGGTTAGCACCAGCCTTGGAGGGAGGACAGAAGAGGAGTATGGCTCGTAACGTGGGTTTGGCCAGTTCTCCGTGATCCACCAGCAAATGCGCTGATGATTAAAGCCTGAAGAAATGCTGAAAACTGGACTCATGTGAACCAGCTTTCAGGGGATCTTAAGAAAATTCCTACCAACACGGTATGTTTCAGCAGGAAGCGATGAAGGCACACGTGCCTTACGGTAGCACTGATAAAGGTTATTAACTGCTCTCAGAAATACTATGCTAAATGTGTGAAGAGCCAGGAAAAATACTGGAAAGATGTTTCTGCTTGGCTCTGTGTGGCAAGCGCCTGTGCAGCTCAGTCTTTTTGCAAAGCACAGAAACTGCTTCTCGTGTGGATTAACTGAGCATTTCCGCAGTAGATATATTATTTTTATTTCTTTGTGGCTTATCCTTTAAATCACTTAGCTTAAATCCGTATGATTTTAAGTGTTAGATGATTTCAAAGCAAACCTATTTTGGATAGACAAGACTTGATTCAGGACTGGAGGATTCCAAAGTGTGCGTATAGATATAGTTAAAAGACTTAGGATTAATCCTGACTTGCAGAAATAACTAAATACCAGTAATTGATTAGAATAGTTCAGTAATTTTCTAGAAGCATTCATTTTTGGTCCAGTAAGCTATTACGTATGCTAGAGGTTTCTGTCATTGCTCTGGCCCTCAGACGTAACAAAGCTTTGTGAAATTAAAAAGCAACACGTTAGCTTAAAAAAAAGTCAAGTTATGCAACAGGGTATGAATTTAAGCTGTTGAAATCACTGTAGTTCTGCATAAAGTCTACTCTTCTGTTGGTAGAGCAGGGCTTACTTTTAGTGTAGCTTATGTTGCTTTAGAAGCATTTTAAACTAAGCTCAAAAAGCCACTGCCAATCTAGAACTGTTGTTGGTGCATGAGACTTTACACCAGATGCCGGGACCACGATTTCAGCACAGCAATACTGGAGACAGTCTGGGGTGACGTGACCGTGCGCTTTCCACTGACAGCCAGCGACGCTCTTCAAATGTCTGTGTTTTGTGGACCTTTTTTTTTTCCTCTTTCAGACTAGAGAACCACCCTAGCATGTTGCTAAATATTTCTGTAAGGACATTACGACAAAATATATGCATTAAACTTCGCAATGACACCGTCTGTCTGTAAGAACAGGTTAACGAAACCAGAGCATTGACAAACAGGGCCTGCAAACTGTACATGCCACTTACGTCACTAAAATTTCCTACGGTACAATAAAATAAACTACAATGATTTCTTGTTGCAATGCTACGGCGCAAGATCTTCTGTCACAGTACAGTCAATTTCAAGTTTTAGCTAAAAAAAAATAAAAAATCTGTATTAGCCATTGTACGCATTAGGTGTTCTACAAAATATTTCGTTTTGTATTTGTTTGTTATGCATTGTCAACTAAAGCAAAGACAGGACAGAAAAGAAATGGAAAAAAAAGCCTTACCCTCACGAAATGAAGAAGAGTTACCCATGGCAAAGAGATGTATATAGGAAAAGCTGGATGAAAGATGTGTGGAAAGGAAAGTAAAGGCATCACTGAAAACAGGGAAAAAGAAAACAAAAGAAGTGAGGAGGAATGGGGAATGGTTCCTCTTAAATAATATATTCTGATGGCTAGTTTTCCCACTTTTTTTGTAAGGACTGCGGAAAGAAGCAAAGGCATGAACAACAGCGGCAATAGACACCATTGTATCTACGGTCAGCAGTGATGTTGCCGAACAGGACTTGCTCTTGTCAGTACAGATTGCAAAACTGTAATCAGTGCTGCATTATCATCGAGAAATTTAAATGTCAAGTCACAGCTCTGCAGAACATGCGAGTGAAACCAAGCCATGCGCCAACGTCTACATAAAAATCGCTTTTTATATATGCAGCTGACAAAACGTTCTGCACAGTACCCATCACCTCAGCCTTGCTCGAGCATTTCTGACTATCCTGATGGGTGAAGTTGGGTGAGAATATTTTCAAAGGTGTTTTTAAAAGGGTGGGGTTTCCTGGTTAGACAACACCGATCCACTGCTGGAATGTTACTGAGAAAATAAACAGAAAAACGCCATTTCTGAAACAAGCAGTGTTTAACAGACTGATGTAGAATAGGGGACCTAGACAGAATACAAGTTTGGACCCTGGCTTCTCCAAGTCCCCTCTGCATACTGCTTCTCAGCTGGTGATGGAATTACTGGTTTTGTTGTTGCTGATCACTTGTTTGGTTTTTGGGAGATGGCACGTGGAAGGACCTCGTACCATCTCTTCCCGCGTCGTAAAGGTTTTGGTCTCATCGCGATAAAGGAAAGGAACCAACTGAGAAATCCTTAGAACGGTTTCACAGAATAGAAAACTGCTCTTCGTCCAGCTTTAGCGTGGTTTGCTCTTGTAACCAAAACTGTCTCTCCAGTGCTTTTGTACATCTCCCTGCTTTGAATGAAAAGCAAGAGCTTTAGGACTGAGAAAGACACTGGGACAACTCCACTCGCTCATCCATCATTTTTACTAATACCTCATTTAGCCACAAAATTTCTCCAACCCGTTGTTTTCTTTGTAAAGAAATAAAAAATCTAACACATTTATCATAAATCTTTCCAATCACACTGCCCCATAAACTCTCCTGAACTCCAAACCTCTCCTCACAGTAAAGGACATTAATCCACTGGGAATTGTTTTGGCTTATTAATTTCTAATTTATTGCTCTACTCCCTCTTAAAAGGTTGTTTATTGCTTTAACAATATTGTACACAAACCATGAAAAGCCTCCTGAAAATGTGTATCAGTTATGATTTTTGGGTCCACTTTCGTTCCAAAATCATCGCTTATTTCTTTTTTTCTTTTAACGAGTTGTCTAACAGGCCAGAATGACATGATCTGCCCTTGGAAATGCCATTCTGGTTTGACCCTATCAAGTTCTACGTCTAAGTATTCACACTATTTTATCCTTGGGCTCAAGAGGTTCCCCTTGTTAGTGGTAACAGGAGGTCATCAGCTAAACCCTTTGCAACACGTTGTGTATGTGGTTTGGTTTATGGACTCTTGTTGGCTCCTATTCTCCGTTAAAAAAACCCAAACAATGCACTCCCCTCCCCTCAGTTTTGGCAATGAACAAAAATGATTATAAATTGAATTTCCTAGCTCACCTTTTATAGGTTGTTAAAAACCCCCAGAAAAAAACAGAACACTCTAAGCTTTTATCCTGATAGTGATCCCAAGGAAACTAGCACAAGGATTAAAAAGGTTTAATTCCATCAGACTACCACATGCTATCTGCAGTCATAGCTTTCTCTTTCCAGTAAGCAGAAGCTTATGTATTTTGAAGCAAATTTGTAAACGTGAGTAACAAACACTAAATGGTAGAATTTGACTGCAGTTCCATACCATGCCTTTATATTAATCTCTACGATACAAATGCTCATGCAATTTATCACAAGCTTCCAACTTTCCACGCTTATCCCAAATGAAAATCTGGAAAAGAACATACTACTTGCTTCTCCGGAAGAACATTAGTAGCACAAACCATAGCAACAGCAGAAGGTTAAACAAAAGCAGACACACGGATGCTGAAAAGCTCCTGTGAGCCCCTGTGAAATCGATTTAGCATTTTATTGTCACACCGCAACTAAAATCCATCCGTAACTTAAAGTTCTGCTTTCAAGTCTGAAGAAAAGGCAGGTTTGGCTGTTGGAAGTAGACTGTTTTTCAGGACTGTCCCACTGATAAAGCTGCCTGGGTAGAAACCACCACCACACCAAGGTAAGGTCGGGTGCCGCCAGTGAAAGGCAGCAGTCGGTGCCTACGACTTCAGGGTACCCTGGGTCTGCCTTTTGCAGCGGCTCAGCTGTGCCTGCGGAGCAGAGCGACGGCGGCAGCTGCCTCCGGCCGATGCCCAAGCGGAGGTATAGAAGATGGCTGTCGCGGCTCTTCCTTACAGCCCCGGGACGGGAGTCGGAGCACCTTGCTTCCCAAGTGCCGCGCACCGCAGCACCCACCCCGGCCAACACCTCTCCGGCACTGCCAGCTTGGGGAGGAAGGAGGGTGAGAGAAGACAGAAAAAGAACCTGCCGGTGCTCCTTTCCAGGTGATTTCCTGATTAAACCGTCCGTGTTGCAGGAAGACAAACTATTATTTTCAAGAGAAATTTAGACGGCTTTAATTGGTGTTTGCAGCGGAACTGATTCAAATTGGCCTGAATTGGGTCTCTCTTCCTTTGTTTTGCGAAGTGTAAAGCTTACTAACTGCACCAAACCCACACTCTCTTGCAGCATTAAAAATACAGCAGCACTAATACTACATCTGTTAAACCAGTATGATTTACTATCGTTGGCCTTCTCACTTGTTACAGGCTTTTAAAACAGAAATGACAAAAGCCCCCCTATTCAGAACAGCTCACCATTCCGTATTTCCTTTTAAAACTTGTTTTTTTTTAAACAGAAAAACCCAACAAAACTTTTTTAAGTAAAGCAGAAATGATCCTTTAATCCTGTGGTTAAAATTTGATATAAATGCACTCACATTCATTACCAAATCCGCCATCTGCCTTTTGGATCATAACAAAGTCACTAAAAAGCAGGAATTTACACCATCATTTTCGTACGCAAACTATGAAAAGCACTATAACTTACCGATGTCATTGCTTCTTTCAGAGGAGTCTTTCTCTAGAGTGCCGGATACTGTACTGCCCACTAATTCCACTTTTGGACTATCACTCCTGCATTTAGATCAAGAAGAGGAGATATTTTATTGGAGTTTTTGTGGGGGTTACAGTAAACCGATAGCTCGCCTGCAATTAATAATGAGAGATCAAAATATTCTTCCTTTGTAGCACCAGACTAACAGCAATGTGTCAGAGAGAGCAATCTCCAGTAAGCAGACATGCTGTATGGATTAACCTTATCTCATTTCTCCTTAACACCTGTCAAAAAAGCCTATTTTAGACACCGTGGTGTCCTGAATAATTCTTCAGATGTTCACAGCATCTCAACAAGAAGGAAACCTAAGGACAAAGGGACATTCTTCAACATCTTATTTGTCATTTTTTTTCTAATTAATTGGCTTGAATAAACTGTAGTGATGGCCTATCTGGAATATGACAGAAAGGGAGAGAACCTCAAGCTAGCCTGGTGCATTTCAGCGGTTCCTCATTTACTCATAAATGCAGCTCCTCCACCAGGTTTTTGCACGTTGCTTATAGCATTAGAATATGAATATTGTTTCCACAGGTCCAAGGAACCAAAATTGCCTAGTCTGTCTGAAATGTCTTTGGAACAGGCAAGTGTCAAGAGTTGTGACACTTTATACAGAGGAACTATTTTTCAAACAGGAGATCAAACGTAAGCAACATGATTATTCTTTCTTTGTAAAGCTTTCTATCCCACAACTGCTTAAATTTACTAAAATAATCTGACTATTGAAACAATTAATTAAGAAAGGGCCAGGGGTAAGCGAGTAGCTCGGCACTGCACAGGTTACATAGACGAATCCCTGCGATGCTTACTGTGATGGCAACTGTTCAATTAATGCGACAAATTGTACTTACCATCATTATCAGGTTACCTGACGAGTATCGTAGTTTTTCCACAATGACTACTCCCAGCGTAGCGCTGTAACAATTGTGATGTATGTAAGGTACCCAAATTACGGGTAAAATTACAGACCTGCCCCTGAAACAACCCAGGCAGACGTGCACTTCTATGAACGCTAATAATTAGCCATTGACAGTAAAACACATAGCGAGCTCCTGAATCCCGCTGATTTTTTTCATTTGACTCTGCTCTTGATGCCATAAGCTGATGACAGATGGCCTGAACCTCAACTCATGGTGGCAGTTTATGAGCAAAACACAAAGTGGCTGGAAACCCTACTTCAGACTTCGGGAAGGCTGTGATAAAGAGCCTGAAAATTTGTGTTTAAAAAAATGGAGGGAGTCATAGATTAAGTGAACATACGTCCAGTTAAACACTGTAGTAGGGTGACAAGTACTCTACGAACTAAAAAAAATTGACAAAGAGTTTATGACCTGAAAAACAAACTCGTCCTACGCAGCTATCGATATGGCAGGCGGTTTGCACCAGGAAGGAAACAGAAGAAATTTAACATGTTCCTAGAAAAAATTATTAATTGGTGAGATGATAAATAGGAGTATTTTCCAAGTGATCCACCTTATCAATTAGTTTTCTTATCATTTGGTCTTTAACTTTGAAAAAAAAATTGCTTATGTATTTGTAAATCTCTAAGAAGCAACATAATTTCTTGGCTGACAGGGAAATGAGCATCTGACCGAGTACTCTGTCTTGCACACATGTACTCCCCAGCAAACTGAGAGCGCCACGTGAGTGGGAAGTGCTCTAGGAAACGTGTGAGTACGGTTTTGGAGGAGGTTCACAGGATGGTGTGATTTAGGGCTGAAAGTCACAACATTTACCATCTGACTACAAAAGATACCATGATAATACGTGACAAGAATCCCACAACCCCTCCAACTCTGTTGTCAAAAGAATCAACAGGCTTGTTATGCCAATCCGTATCCACACTGGGTAAGGGTTGGAAAGGAGCGGAGCCACCCCTTCTTGGTCGCAGTGTCTCCCTCCCTCTGCACGTGCCCATGCAGACAGGCTGTCAGCTTGACCAGACAGATGATCAGCCTGAAAGAAAGCCCACACTAATAGAAATCCCACTGCAAACTGATTATTTGCCATCTGGAGCAACTCCCTGACCCATATGGCTGAACGGCTGCACGGATGCTGGTGCTAACATAAGGGAGGCTGCGGGAATGGGCTGCCAGGAGAGGGAACCTGCCCCTGCGAGCCGCAGCGTAGACGCAGACCGGTTTGCAAAAATGCACTTTCAGTAGGTCGTTATGGCTTGTCTGCTCCAGCAAATTGACTCACCTGTAAACTGTGTCATCACAGCTTTGTCTGAATAAGCTGTGAAACCTGGGGGAGCAAGCTGACAGCTATTCTCTGTCCCACGTGGTTTTTGTCTCTCCTATTGCCCTTGAAACCCCAGCCTGCCTCCGAGGAAGGACGATTATATTTTAATGGAAAATCAACCATCACCACAAAAAGTCAGTGAGATGCATGAGAAGCAAGCCACTTAGAAGAAAGAGCCCTGCTTTCCTGGAGACGCCTGAACGCCTGCCTGCCGATGGGAAGAGGGGAATGAATTCCTTGGTTTGCTTTATCTGTTTAACTCAGCCTTTATCTCAGTCCTCACCCCCATCCCACTGGGGGGGAGTGAGCGAGCAGCTGGGGGGGCTGAGCTGCCTGCTGGGGTTAAACCAGGACAGGGCAGCAAAAATTCTGCTGGTTCGACTTTTATTCTAATTGCCTTCGGTTTTCCAGATTCTGGAAATGGATAACAGCAGGTCTTAAAAATATTTACTATCTTATCAAACGGAACTGATTTAAAAACCAAACACCTTTACTGAAGTGACTGCTTCCGCTTGAAGTTTCACATTCCTTAATTATTCAAGTAATTCAAAGTCTATTCCATGGATTATTTCATCATGTCCACCTCCTGCCCTCTTCCTATAGAGACACCATTACAAGTTCGAGCTTACCAGGCAGAACAGCTATGTGAGATAAATCCATTAATTCAAATTAGCTGATAAAGAAATCCACAGGGAAACTGCTAGCGCTGTGATCATCAACATGTATCATCATCACCTTAAAAATCACCTCTACTTCTAAGTTTTAAGCGAACTGCTGTTACAAGTAAAATCCTTTCAAATAGAATGGCATTAGATGAAAAGAGCAAAGCATTTTTTTCTGTGCTAGATGTAGCAGAGTTTGGACAATTAAGAATGTAACAGGGCTACTGTTTAGATCTGCTTTTTCACTTGGTTAACGTGAAAACTGAAGTATCTTTAAAAATGCATGGTTTCTTCATACAATTTTGTATTTAGAAAAAAGAAGAGCAATAAAACACCACTCCACAACTCTGAATGTTTAAAATATTTATCATATGTTTAAAATATTCCAGGCACAGGATAGAACAAAAGAACAGCTACCCTGTTGCATGCCTAGCCAGGGAACTGAACACTAGGGTACGTATTGTTCTTGCCAAGAAGACATCACTTAGCTAAAGGTCGTAGCAAATACTTGCTTTTCCAAGCATGCCCAAGTGACCGGCAGGTGTGGACTACATTTTGGAACCATGGGCAAGCCTGTTCAAAGCCAAGAAGTCCAAAAGAATCCGTGGCAGTAGCACCTGGATAGAAGGGTGAGTTCTCGGAGATGCACAGCCAAAGCACTTCAGTAAGATGAAACTGGCAGCACAAGGCGGGCATCGCTCTTTGTACGTTCTCTCTCAGATTTCACACTGGGAGCATGTCGTTTAATGAACCGTATGTGGAGGAATGAGCGGACTCAATGTCTAGGATTTCTATTTTATTCCCCTATACCCCATACTCCATTCTGGTATTTAATTCACCATTAGCATACCAGAACTCCAGTAGTTCAATGGTAGCTAATTTTTCCTAACGGTAAAAGAGTACAATTATTTCTGTGCCTATATTCTAGTATTTCTGCAAGATGTGCAGCTCGCCCATTTTAGGCAACTGTTTTTTTCTGGTTTTCACCTATTTCTATCCACTGTGCATACAGGAAGTCTGCAGCGCACAGCCCAGATGCTGATGACTAATGTAGCCATCTCGACTTGATTAGGACTACAGGAGATGACGCCTTTTAACGTCTGCAACCTCTGCTTTTCCAAGCTCCAGCAGAGATTAAATGGAGTTGTGTTGGCAAGTCCTACTTCTCAGTGCTCCTCAAAGGCTGCAGCCACTTCTGATAAAGATCATCATGTAATTATAGAATAACAACCAACATTAGAGCATAAATACTTGACAGCAGTATTCTGCAGTGGCAGCAGCTTAAAGAACATTCTATGAAGACACATGTATTTTGCTAAAAACTGATCTAAAATGATCAAAGAAAACAGAGTGAAACCAAGCTGACAGTATTTGAAATTGCCTAATGCTGTTCCTCGGTACAATCCAAGCTTTTGCATTGACTTAGTGCCCTGGCTGAACTGGAATAATTTGAGGTAAACTAAGAAAGTCAACGTCAGCATAACATACTGATCTGGACATTTCCCACATACTCTGCAGTGGAAACTATGATGTTGCAGTAACAGTGTGTTAGTCAGTAGAAATGAACTAGTAACGAGCAGCCTAAGACACTTAGTCTTGAGCAGAGAGTTATGATCCAGCCAGGTGACTAGAAGGCTTTTCTTTTTTTTCTTTTTTTTTTTGTTGTTCTTTAAATACAGTTTACCATGAAATAAATTGTGACATTAACTGTAAAATCTAAATTCTAGATGTGTGTTTTTTCCACTAATCCCAAAAGCACTGGACTGAGGAAAACCAATACCTTGTATGAGTCACAGGCACAACTGGTCTTTCTGGTCGTCTTGGGGGCAAGGTACCAGGTCTATTCACAGAGTTGGCTTTGGGTGGCCGAGGTTTCTTCGGAGGTATAGCAGGAACTGAAGGCTTCTGCAAGTCTAACTGTTTTTGCTCTCTTTCTGATCTTTCTTTAAATCAATTATTTCCAGAAAAAAAGAACACGGATATTATTAAGTGAAATTCATTTGCACTCACAAGTCTACAATTAAACAAGAAATCTTCAACTGTAGATGCACGATATACAAAGAAAAAGCTTATCTCCTTTCCACTTCTGTCCTAAATCGTTCTTTATTTGAAAAAAACATTTACCACGAATCAGTTGCTTGCCCTGCCTGAACGTTCTGCCTGTAATTCCTCACGGCCGAAATGTGTGTGCAGTGTCTGAATGGGAATGCTATTTTTTATTTTAGTAACTTACTGATTTCTGAGTGTAAAAAATAAGAATGGCAAACAAATACATACCATACGGAACAATTTCCCATGAGCTTTTCAGCTTATATCAAATTCTAATATGAAACAATGTTAAGTTAGAAGGTCACAAAAATAATGATGCTGGATATTCTTAACACCTCTTGAACAAACAGAGAAATACCATTTCTGGGGGAAAAAAGTGCGTTTCAAGTGAACTACAGTTAAATGAAAATACAAGCATTAAAATTTAGCTATGTTTGGCAGGATGTAAACCACTCAGAAAGATCAGACCTTTTATTTAGGTTTTTAAGCACACACTTATACGCTGAATTTTTCAGCTTTGCCAATGAAAAACTGGATCATTTGCAGAGCTGATTATGCATGGTTAGGAAGTGCCATAATACTAATATCCAACCCCAAACACGCAATGCCTCCGAGCATGTAAAGTACAATACACGTGAATAACTCTTGTGAATAAGGTGCTCTAAATTCGTAATACGAAACAAACATGTAAACGTGTTTGCCACACTGTAGGAAACCCAACTCTTCTTAAAGAAAGGACAAAACTCAAAAGCGACCAAAGTTTCGCTCTCTGTATCCTACTGTGTCGGCACCCCACTTCCCTTGACACCACGACTGTTACTCCTCGTACACACCTCAGAGGTACTGGGAATGTTACAGGGTATTGCTGAATGGCTTCTAGTTTCAGCCGGAGAGGGTCATGGACTAAATCAGCAGAAGCACAATCCACATTAGGTTTGGAACAGTCCAGTAAGTGGCTGTTGTTCACAGGCATACACCCTTTTTCAGCACACTTCCAGTTGGTGCAATCATTGGGTCCTCTGTAACATTGCCGCTTTTCCAGCGTATTGTGTAATTTTCACGCGCTTGCTCCTATGACTGTCCTGCATCAGTGTCCAAGAATCTAAACTATGTGTGAGAGCTGGGCTAGGCAGCATACCAACACACGGCCTAAAGATCGCTCCTGTGCCGCCCCACAGTGAGCAATTCCCGCTGCGCCCCGGCACTCCGAAATGTCGGCATGGCATGGCTCCTACGGCCTCTCCGCACCACTTAGAAAAGTTCCAGGTATTTATACCCTGGGACAGTAAACTTCCTTCTCCGGTTCGACAATTGGCTTTGTACATCCAAAAATGAAAAGCAAAGGGTTTTATTGCTAAGATAACCGCAAGTAAGCTTAACCAGAAGTAAATATACGTAGACAAAAGTGCTAAAACACCTGTCGGATTGCCAAGACGTATAACCAGAAGCCGATCTTGGTGCAAAGTCTGAATGTTCTGGCACTAAATTGTACCTGTGTATGACACACGTCGTCATGCGCGCACAAGTCTGAATACTTAGAAGAAAGCCCATAAACAAACTTGTCTGTACAATCTAATAGTTCACTTAAACGTATGAAACTTGAGCCCATCTTCAGCTAGAGAATCAATGCAAGCATTTTCGCCAAGCTATGCAGAATGCACGACGAACGTGATGAAACCATTAAAGGTTTAATTCGTTTGTCACTGCTCTGTGTGGTACTGTGCCCCATTTCTTGCAGTGTTGAAACCTGGCGCTGAAGACAGATTTTTTTTCATTTCTCCGCAGGCTTGCCTATGACTTTTGTGACTATGATAATGGCGTGATTCAGAAGCGTTAATGACTATATCTTCACAAAACCCCGCTGTGATGCAGGAAACCCACCAACCTTGCTTTTAACTAGAGAACCAAGGCACAGAGATGTTAGGAAAAAAGAACACACTAATCTGGGGTATCTTCTTACCCGATCAAGGACCTGGGTTTTACTGAGCACAGAGCTTTACACAGCATTTTATGTATTGAGAGCATATCTTCCGCTGAGGCTGCTGTTGAGTACTTCATAGCTCTGGATAGGTACAACAGAATACCCTGAATTTAGTCCAAAAGCAACAATGGGATCCTTTCCAAAATGCGTATCATCACAGATCTATCAGAGTGGGAAATAAATATCCAAACAATACACTTAATGAAAACAGAGATTGGGAAATGAGGATGTGTATCGATTCCATTTCCCCCGTCTCTCTGCAGAGAGCAGGCAGGAAAGTGTATTTCATACCTTTTTCTTCTGTTCGATTAGGAAGACATTCTGGCCTTTCCGGAGGTACCTTTTTGATTTCATGCTTTCGATCTGTGGTACCTGTCAAAGAAAGGAAAATTTGGAATTCTCAACAAGCAAACAAACCAGCATGTACAGCCACGTAAGATTTAATTCTGCAATTCCTTAGGCTTTTAACATTCTCCAATTTGAAAATGTCTTGCTAAAACTGAACGTGAATCTAGACTCAAGTATTTGCTTACACCATAATGACAAAAAAAGAAATTGGATGTTTACGCCTCCACAGTCAAGTTCACAGATTCTAAAATGTGCACCTCAAAAGCATAGGCACCTTCATTCAGACCATTCTGTGAAAAAAAAAATATATTCGGTAACTACAGATTTTTGCATGTGGACAGATCCTTTACCACTGCAGACATGCTTAACTGAAGAGCAATTCAACACTATGGAGAATCACCAGGAATAAATCAATTTATTGGACATTTCTGCCAAGACAATATTTAATACAGACGAATACAGAGGGTTTATTTTACACTAAGTTACCATCCCCCCACCTTTCACCTCTAGTACTAGCTGTTCACTACCACGTGTTAGAGGGACGAGAACAGTAGTACGGACAGTACTCTGCACGATTATTTTAAGCCACAGCCTTTGGCCTCGAGGTGTAAGTCTCTGCCGCCTTCTGCCTCCATACTGGAGACCCTGACATACTGACTTCTGTTGCTACAAGGAATATGGGAACTTGTGGCACCGACAACGGGAAGATTTTGCAAAAATTTCCTGGCGCACGCAAGATGCAATCTTCTAGTCCCAGTATTACCAGAAATGCTTTACTGGGTATTGGCTTTGTTGCATTGGCTAACTACTAGGTGCTAATGCCATTTCAACTTAGCAGCGTTGAAAACCGCTTTAGGTAACGCTGTTAGAATTTCAATAAAAATTACAGTGGATGACATCCAAGAAAAGCAGAGGAGGCAGGGCAGGGAACACGAGGCAATTTTTTGCTTCAATCTATTCTATTGTATGCAGTTCTCAAGTCCATTTACATTTTCTGAATGTGCTGTCACAACTCTCTTCTGCAGCTGGTTCCTGCTCGTCGGCGCTGATCACCGGCCACTGTTTCTTTACGTGACTGTGCTGTTGGCCAGGCAACACTGGTATCACTTCTCATGTCAATAAGTAATACCGAATTGCCATTTTACGGTTGGATTTGGTGATCTTCAGGGTCTTTTCCAACCTAAATGATTCTACAATTCTATGGAAGATACTTCAGTCCCGAGAGGAGAAGCTGTCGCTAGAAACCAATTAAAGCTGTTCTAAACTCAAGTTACGCAAAGCACAAGTCAACATATTGATAATCTTGCGTATACTAGTGTGTTCAAGAAAAGAAGAGACACGGGTCTATATACCTAATTACAGTAGGATTACCAGTCATCATTAACACAGCGAGGGACGTTCTCGGGTCACATCTACACCAATAAGCCCGCAAACACGGAGGAGCTCCCAGGCTCAGGTCTACTCCCTACCTGGGCTGTGGCTCCCGAATTAATCAGTCCCCACGATCCTGCCTGAGCTGCCAGGAGAAGGTCACCTGCAAGGAAGCTCTGGTGAACTCCGTAACAGCTCCCAGAGGGACTCGGAAGAGTATTCCCACCCTCCAGTCTAGGTGCAGGTGTATTACTCGTCCCAGCTACCCAGCAAAATGCCCACAGCTTTTGAACGGCTGCGTAGGGGACTCATGCTCCTGACTTTAGTTCTCCACTTTTCACCTTACTTTGCGAAGTAGCCCGGCACAGATGGCCCTGGCGGTCTACCGCCGTGCAGAATTTGGAAACGCAGCCCAACTTCCAGCCATGGTATAATACAAAGTAGACCCCCCCTCTACATATGTGCCGCTTGTACTACAAAGACCGATTCTAATTCTCTGCTATAATTTTACGCTCTGCATCAGAAGACACTGATATTTAATTATTTAGCCTGCAACTGACACTTCTCTATTCCTCACACTATGACTGGTCAAACATGCAGAAACATTACTGGAAGTTGTTGCCTACTATCAACAGTAAGGCCTGACATGGGGATGTGGTATAAAATACAGCGTTAACTCGGTAAAGTGATAATTTGACAAAGTAGAGGATGTCAGGATGGTAACAAACGTAAGATGATTTTCACTTCTAAATATCTATCAGGAGAAACTCTTGCGCATCATCAGCCAGCACTTGTCAAGGACTGCACAGGAGAACAAAGAACAGCAACAGTCTTGGCTTTGCCATAGACTTACGTGTCCGTAATCAAACTGTCTGCATCTCTTACGCATCCGTTTTGCCTTCTGAAAATGGGCACATTATCCTGCTGTGGTGACACAGCTAACTGGTTCGATGCAAACGGGTACAAACGTATTAAAAGTATTATTCTCTAGTTGCAGGAGTACAAATGGAAAGAAACGTAAGGTTTTATAGAGCTTTTCCAAAACGCGTCAGGCAGTAAGGTCAGCTGTCACTAAGCCATATCTAGTATGCAAGCACCGCTAGATGGCAAAGTTACACTGTTCGCTGCGGACGCTGTTACTCACTGATCTTCAAATCAAATCTATGTTTTTAGGAGTCACAAGACAGAGTGAAGAATAAACCACGGCTGTCGATAAGGAAACCAAATATTTATAGTCATGATTCTGTAGTCAAAAACTGCTTGACAAATTCAAACTAGTTAAATTATAGCCTATTGATTCACAGTAAATTGTACACTGGTGCTACTTCTTCTTCTATTAACACATCAAGACTGCAGGAGAGAGAAATTTACTTTTTAAAGCACTGAAAGCCGGAACAGACCACAGTGACAAGAAAATTAATCTGGCTAGATTGGACGTGCTTGGTTTGTTTTCTTAACGTGTGCCAGCCGTGGGGGAAGTGATGGTGCTGCTGCAGGATTTTAACAAACGAACTGGAGTTAAGGGACTAAAGAATTCCAGCCATAGTTTTATTTCCACCATGACGGCAATACAAATGAACACTCTGAGAACATCCCATGCCTTGTGATTTGTGATTCTACATGAATGGAACGGAATCTGGTTTCTGAGGTCAGAACCGTCAAGTGAGTAGATACTTTTAACTGTTTCCAAGTTTCACAGAAAAAATAAATCACGCAGGCACATTTGAAACCGTATTGAGAGGTCATTTCAAAAATACAAATAAAAGTGGTTTCGGCTCTCAGTATTTAGACACAACTCAGTCTAGCATATTCCAAACCCAACTTTGCTAGCACTTAGCTGTTTGGAAAACATCATCAGCCCCTTCATACATTCGAAACACCATAACCAGATTCAGGATGACTCCTGTAAGTTTTATGCTTATGGCTATAAAGTATTGAAAACTGAGAATCTAACTATGGCACAGAACCTAGAGACAAGACAGACAGCTCCAGCATTCATGCAGATCTGTAAGACTTAGACTGCAACTCAGATAGGGCCACTGTATTACAGCCAAATTCTCTGACACTATTTTATAGCTAGGCAAAAAAGCTCTTTATCTCTACAATAAATCAGATCTTTAGCTGTAAACTGAATGCAGTTTCCTCCTGCAGGTACAATTAGACTCCAACACATTGGGTCTATACTGGAAAGACACGCACACCATCAACTTCAGTCAAGGAATGGAACTGGAGAACTTCTTTTAAAAACTGAAGGATGATGCTCGCTCCAAATGGACATGTTTAAGGGGCAAAATACATTATTTTTAAATGGTGCAGATGGTTGCCTGCAATACATTTAAAAAGCCCACCACAGACTTTCTGGGTTATCATCTTCTCGCAATTTGAGTCTTGATTTATTAGTTGTTGTCTAGATGCCTCCTGCTTATCAATTTTGATACAGATTAATTCTCTATAAATTTGAATACACTTAATTTAGACTGAAATGTGCTCACTGATGTGCTGTACAAAATCAGCTGCACCTCACCTGATCCTTGTTTGATGACAGGAGCCGATGGAGGTGGTGGTTTCTTCGGTCTCTAAAATTTAATAACAGAAGAAAAGAGTTTGCTTCAAAATGCCTGTAAATCTCATTCATACAAAGGTTAATCATACATTGCTTAACATTATGAAACTTGAGACTCCAGATCTGTCACGTATTTCCCCTGAAATAACTTCATTAAAATGAATTTGAAGAGAGAAAATAGCATTGACAAAATTACATTTTTCTACTTTTGCAATTGAAATGTCCTGCTGAGGGGAAAAGTCCAGTTTATGTTCCTCAAGAGAAATACATGACCTTTGGTTTACTGAAGAAACCCATTTATTTGAAGTTTAATCTTGTAAATATTCCAACCCATCTGGAAAAAAAACAAAGACAAAAAAACCAGCTTGATGCAGCAAAACCTGGAGTGTGTTTTTTCAGACTCATGGATGGGGCAAAAATGCAGAACACAGGAAATGCTGCAAAAGTTATGTTTTATTCGCTCACTGTGACACACTTACAGCTGCCATTGTGAAAGGCAGTTATCAGAGTATTAGATGTTTGGTGAAATGAAATCAATTATTCCAACCAATCTGTGCTTTTTACTTTTACCACCTCTGTTATGACCACTTTCCTAATAGAACTGTTATGGCTGAGAAAGATGACCACCAAATGACGGCCCGCACCATTTATGTCCCTTCACCTGCAGGCTAGGGCAGCAGTGCCCTTTCTTCTCCGCTGATGTGTGTCCCACACACACCATACTGGCATCCACCATATACATCTTGGAATGAACACAAAAACAAATGGAGCAACACGCCAGATCGAATGACATACCTTAACTCTCACTCTTAAAAAAAAAAAGAAAATTATTGAAAATAAAGCCTAAGTAAAAATTAGGAATTGTTTTCTTCATATGTCCATCCTTTTGTCTGAGTCTCATCTCCTTTGCTGCAGATTGAGCACAATCCCTCTCACTACGTTGCGGGCTATGCAACACTCCGTACTGCCTCGTGGAACTGCCCGTAAGATGATGTTTCCAGATATGCATCGCTTGGTCAAACTTCAACCAAACATTTAAGTTGATATTTTCTGTCAAATTCAGGTTCAATTTTTTCCCCTGTTCTTCTCTATGTATCTGCCAAATGGCTTACCTCCTTTCAAGAAAGATCAATCGTTCTGCTCACTCGCAGTAAGTAATTAGTTCAGCCTCTGCCCTAGAGCTCACAAGTCTTGGTCTGACCTGGCGGGGAGCAGGTTTGCTCCGAAGGCTGAACCCTTCCTCGCCACTCGCCCTTCCCAGGGATCTCTCTCAAACCTAGCAAATGTATTCACCTCTGCAGAAGGAAAAAAAACAACCCAGTTTTGCCCAGACTGAGCAAGCCTAACAGCCTAACTCTCTGAAGTTGCCATCCTGCAAGCCTCGGGTTTCTCCTACCACCTTATCCTAACCAGATCACCTCCTGCCACCAGCCCCAGAAAGCCGTGGCCAAGAACTCGGAATGATCTTCTCCAGCCTGGCTGCCGCGGGCCATTGTCCATGAACTGCGAGTCCCTTAAGCTCTCGGAAACACTTCTGAACTTAGGCAGCATGGTTCAAGGTCTAAGTGCAGAAAAGCACAGAAAAACACGGAAAGGGAAGAAGACAGGGACACTAAATGTCTTGTGACAGCAATTGGGGGGTTTGCTGCTAAGAGCCGCAGAGTGAAATAGTTGGTGCTGGGGTTCCAGCAGCACAATATACACATTTGGGGCTTTATTCTGGAGTGGTGTGAGGCTGAGCCCACCGGCTGTCCATAGGTCAGCAGCAGGAATACAGGAGGTGTGCTCCGCTGGCAGATCTTTTGGCTTAGTTCTCATCTGAAAGGAGTCCAGTTCGTGTCTCGAGGCAAACCAAAGCACAGTACATGCAGGTGGACAAGGGCGAGATTCACTACGAATCCCACCCCTGATTAAAACTAACACACTAATGTAGACAAACACAAAGGAGAAAGGACCCTACGGCTCGTTAGACAAAGCAGCTTTAACTGGAAGCTGAGGAGGGAAATACTTCGTTCCGGAAAGGCAGACAAAGATGGGAAAGGAGGTGGCGTGCAGGTGCCTTAAGACTGCTGAGGAGAAGCAAGGAGGAATTACAAGGGTCTGCGGCTGGATGAGATAACCAAGAAGGTGACGGAGACAGACTGGAAGGGAAGCCAAGGGAAAGGAAACCAGGACGGGTTGGACAAGAAGAGAACAAAGCTACGGAGCAGGGACGAAGAGTGAGGAGGGAGAGGAAAACAAGCTGGACAAAGAAACTGGGTGTGGGGATAGAAAGTAAACCCAGATGCTGACTTAGACTCAGGTAGTGGGCTCAGGGGAAAATCCTGTAATTGAGACCACCTGGGAGGTGGAGACTGGGACTAGGCAGTGAAGAGAAAAGGCCTGGGACAAACAGCCGCGTGTGGAAAAGAACCAGGACTGGAAAACTGGGGTCTGAACAAGGAGATGGGAAAAGATCCCAAGGTTTTGTTCAGCAAGCCGAAGAACTACCGCAACAGATACTTTCAGACCATGGGATGGAATCCAAGGTTTCTGGATCACATCAGAAAATACCTGAAAAAAGCACTGGAAAAGTATCAATTTCCTTCCCTTTTAGCACTGATTCAAGCAAAGACAGACAGTCTGTAGTTCTACCAGTTACTTACTCATGTGGCCATATCTGTGCCATTTTAAAAATTAGTAACATTTTCTCCTCCACATTTAGAACGAACCTAGCTGCAATTTCTGTGTCTGAATATTTAATTTATTCTACACGTTATTTTCATTGTACTCTAAAGAAAAACCACACTTAAAGGTGGTTCAAAAGACTGAATCAATTTCACCACAAAGAAAATGGCCACGAGTAAAGATTTTTTTCTTCTATAATAGGCTCACTATGTCCTAAGGTTTATGATTTTTCTGCCTCTTCTGGAAATCACCTTTTATTACTAGGCCTAAAGCCAGGATGTCCACTCTGCCATGGAACTGCGTTTTCATCTCCCACAGTTTTCGCTGCTCTTCTACCTTCATTTTCGATAATTATCATGTTAGCTTCTGTGAGTTGTTTAACAGTTGCTTTATTAAGCTTTCCAAGTTATTTAATTTTTGCCTCTGGCATCTATTTTTATTGCCAAAGATTGAAGCTGAGTGTCAGTAAGTCTCGGTTTTATCACAGAAGGCTCACACTGTCACTGTGAAATACTCATCAAAGGCCTGATTGCAAGCTCATAATATCCCACTGATGACTGAAAAGGCTCCTAAAAATGGAATGTGCTTTTTGGGGAAATATTCCATTACTTTGTTCCAGGAAGCTGCAGGACTTCTGAATATTGTGTGGCAAATAACAATGCCATCTCTTTCAAATAAATAGAGGTTGAAAAAGCTTTTGCATAGCTGTTATACCTTCTTTTCTAATAATTCTGACAGAGGTAAAGAAACATGCCTCTGAGATACCAAAAGCTCACTGTTGTCTTTCAAATCTCACCGTTAAAAATTTCACCCTTTTCATTCTGGACCAGTGCTTGACTGCTGACAATCAGCATGCAGGCGGTACACTAACTTTCCGTATTCCATCACAAAAACAAGGGAGAAGAATTAACAATTCTGGTCATCATTGCATCACCTGACTCAGCAAATTTCCCTGGGACCTCCAGTTCCCCTCTCTCTCCAACTTAGGACACAGGACAGAGGACTTTCAGGGCAAGGTAGCGGAGGTGGACTGACTGGATGGGCTAATCGAACCCATCAAAGAACTCCATAATATGACTCGGAGTGCCACACGTTCTCTTTGTTACCCGGAAATCTGTTTCCTTTAACTTTTTTTGTTATTAAGTTGGAAGTAAAACTTGGCCAAAATCACATATCCAAAAGAGAATTTCTTTCAACTCTGCTTTCATTCTGTATTCTAAAGCAAAAAAAAAAAGAAAGAATACATCGCTTACCTCTTTTTCAAAATCAGAAGGAAGAAGCTTGACAAAGTTATCTGGAAACACGCCTCGTCTGCCATTGAGTTCTCCTTCCCACCAACCCACATCAATGCAATCCTACAAAATCGTAAAATAAAATGAAAACCACAGTGTGCTTGTGTGCGGAACAGATCTGTGTGCTCAAGTGCTCTTTTGTGTAACGTCCTGCCTTTTTACTAGGACACGACAATTTACTGGAGTGCTGGGTTAACAGGGTAATGTACCGGATGAAAACTTCAGTAACCACCCCGCATTACATTATCACATGGAGCAGCTAGGAAAGAACAATAAACATGCTGTAAGGGCTGAAGAGCTTGTCTGTGTCTAAAGCAAAACACTCACCATTTGATCTATTAAACCAGTAAGCATTTTGGGCACATGTGATAGTACTTCTCTCTGACCTCATTTTATAGAAAGACAATAACTTAATTAAACATCACACATCCCCGGAGGTAAAAAAGCTCCTTTATTTCCTATACTTTCAAGAAAAGCTTGACACATTAGAATTATTAAATTCCATCACAGTCCAATTAAGAAGGCATTATACACCTGATCAATATCAAGCATCACCTTTTTCTGCAGCATTTTGGAGCAGCACAACGCAGAGTGCGTAGCAAAGCAACATACGGCTAAATGCTCACAACAAGTGAACTACTGTATCAGTGAGTCTAAACGATGAAACAAATAGTACAGCTATTTTGGTACTGAATAATACTACTAACAGAAGCCACAGCCATTTTAGAGAAGGTTAAAATTGTTCCTTAAGTCCTGGATGGTAAGCTCCACGTTCACTTATTTTTGTGTTTGCTGAACAGAACACTTCCACCTGAGATTTTCCACGGTCTTCCCTGAAAGCTGTAGCTGAACCAATTCAGCTCTTTTCCAAAACGCAATGATGGGAAAGTCACCCATTGTCCGCTCAGTCTTAAAACCATTTCAGCCCCTTTTAGCAGTTGGCTCCGCACCAGGCTGGCCAACCTTTCTGTCCTCCTGAGCAGTAGCCCTAAATCATCATGCGGCTCAGAGCCATGCAATAAATGCACACCTGAGACACGAGGGAAAGGGAAATCCCACAAACAGCGCATGGGTTGGACATGACAAAACCCCCCAAGGGATCCCCCCCGTTCTGCGAGAGCCAGGGCCAAACGGGGTTGGGTCTGCAGCTTGGATCCCACGTCATCTGGCAGCATCAGCCTTAAGCAATCACCGCGGCATCGCTGCTCCCACGGATCCGGACTGCGCGAACCGTCGGCACCTGCCAGGTACACCCAGCTGTCCTGGTAGCAGAGCCACCCTGGAACTGCTCCAGAGCTCCGCACGTCGGATCTTCCTACTCTCCCACTTCCAGTCTAACCCTGTGGAAACTCTCCCAGACTTAATGAAGTACTTCTGCCTTTCAAACAAATCGCATTTCACCAGCGTTCAGAAGAGATCGGGTGAAATTTAGCAGCTGTGTTCTCTGAATACTCGGTGGTGCCGACGTAGGTCGAACAGTTCTAGCTCAGGGCACGGTCACTGTTCCAGGTCACCCTGCAGCGAGGATTCTCCATTACTCCCTGCTGCAGAAATGGAGTGGTTCCTTCCCTGCAAAGACTTTATCTGGGCTGTGGAAAAAAGCACGATAACGTACAAAGCTGGCTCGTTACAATCGCCTGTCTCTTCCCGCTCTTCAGTACAGTGAGAGCGAGCAAAAGAGCTGTGTGCTGAAACACCGGAATACAGGGACGAGAGGGAACGGAGGGGTATGGATATAATAAAAGCAGGCAAGAACAGGCAGGCAGTTTGGGAAAAAGGGGGAGGCCACAACATGCCCCAATAGATTTTCACAGAGAACAAAGCTAGAAAAACCTGGACAAAAGCGAATGAAACAGGCCAAACGCTACAAGCCTCGTATATGTTATGAGGCAACATCTCTCCAGAAATAGCACTAGATCAAGGGGTCCAGAATCAAAACGTTCTTGAGGTGTAAGAAAATAGCTTTAAAAACACCAAGTGGAACTGCGTGTCTTGACACTGTTTATCTAGACAGTTTGGTTGTGAAGGCATTACCTGTTGCGCAGTACGCGTAAAAGCTCTCGGGTTAAAAATGTTACGCGCTCATATCAGTCCCTGCCGTAGCCAGGCGTATGAGGGGAACAGAATGTTACATAGTCATTAAACGACAGATCTGGGTGGGTTTTTTCCAAGATGAGTATCCAAAATGAGCAAAGACTTTAAAATATAGCCACTCTGATCTTCATTTCATCATCTGCCTAGGAACAATCATAGCGTGCCCTCACAATGTAGAAAAGTTTTGAAGATAAATGCTTACAAAGCATCCGTCCACTGCAGAAGTACAGAGGGGAAAAAGTACCAGGAAACGAGTATTTCTTTGTCTAGAAGACATAACCGGTAGTTTGAATGGGGGAGAGGATCCACTGAAAAAAATCTGAATGTGAATGGGTGACAATACAAGCATGCAAAATAGCCTTATTGTTACATTTCCATGAAATAATTCGTTTCAGCAACTACAGGGATGACAGAATAATGCAAGTTAGCTTAATGGAGTATATTTAATACCAAGTGAAATCTTAAAAATATTGTTCACAATGACTGTGCTTGTTAGTACTTTCCTGTAACTTACCATGCGTGAACACCGGATGATATTTGAGAGAAAACAGACTAGCGTTAAACAAGATCATTGCTTTTATGTTTTAGGGGTTTTTTTAGTTACTTTTCTGTTCTGGGCTTTTTATTTAGCTTATTTAGTCCACCTCACCTCCTGAGATAGAGTATGTGCCAACTAAAAACGCAAGCTAAATAACCTGGTTTCTTGCATCATGCCTGTTTTGGGTGTTTATCCCCCTCCCCCCCCATATCTCAATGTTTTACTCCGATGTAATCGGCTCCTGATCTACAGGCGCAGGTACTGAACAATCCTTTCCTTCTTTTTCTGGTTGCTTTCTCTCACACTCGATCTGTGCTTTTCTCCCACACTCTCCCTTCTCTTCAGCAGGGTGGCCTTCACCGAGGACACTTACCTTTTCTAGACCTTCCCAGGAGTTATTTAGGAGTTATTTACCGGTTCTGCTAGACTGTCAGGCCTTTGTTAGCGAACGGGGCTGGTTCTCGCCTAGCTGCTGTTTTCAGAATATCTGCTGCGTGAATACAGGACTCCACGGAGGGCCGAGATAATCAGCGAGTCACGCACGGCACGGGCAGGCACCGTGCAGGACGTTCCTTCTAGCGCAGAGCCAGCGTCCCTCATTCCCGACGTGAAGGCGTCTCCCGCTTGGCTCCATCTACTCCCGCAGCCCAGCAATCGGTGCGCTCAGCTGCTCTGTCACATGGTGGGTTTCATAACGCCCTCTACCCCTCACGCCGCTGATCTGAAACTGCCAAAACATTTCTGACCCAATTTAGATTTCACAAAATACGAAGAATAATTCAAGCGTCCAGAGCTGAAAAGCTTGTGCTTCAATTGATAGCTTAGCGCTAGCTAATAATCCTGACTAAACAACACGCAGCGTCACATATATTCTTTTTAGGTCGGATTTTTTAATGCTCTTAGGAAACACAAATCTTACTCCTGCTTCCTCATTTTATTAACACACGTGAATTTTGTATTCAATGCTTTTTTTAAAGCTCCTTTGTTTGCATGAAGATGCTGTTGTGTTAACACGCTCACGAAGCCTACGTACGACTCGGGCAGGGCAGCAGGTACGTCACCACGAGACAGACCGCCATCCACGGATACCCCAGTTCCAGCTGCACAAGCTGCCTCAAGTACTAACAAACGCCAGAGCTGCGAAGCACGAAGAAGATGACGTGATGAAAACAATGTGGCTGCCTGTGAACACTGAGCAAAAGCTACTCCAGTACTTCTAGATCCCCGTCAGGCACGCAGTCCTACTCATATTGCCTTTTTAAATATATCTGCACGTGTTCAAGGTCAGCAAAATGGCTGTAATTTCAAAATGCAGATTTTCTACAAAAGCTGTCAAGCTGTTACAATCCAGTATCAATATTCCAAAATGCATTAACAAACCAAGTGGATCTCTGCTTTATCTCCGCGTTATCCTGCCGGACTCACAACAATGTAAACAGACAAAAATCAGACGCTGCAATATCCCCAAAGTTCTATGAAAAATACGTATTCCAGTTACTAAAAATGCATCTTCGTTTAATTTAAGAAAAAAATGGAAAACAAAAGATTTGCAAAACTGAAAAGTAAGACATGGCAAAAAAAGTAGAAACTGTGTTTGACAGATAGTAGAAAGAGTTCATGCAAGTTAGGTGGTAGCTGGGACAACATTTAGCTACTGTTAAAAATCAGCTCCTACCAAAGCTTGACTCAGAGACCATGCTCAGGTACTCATTGCAGTGACAGCGCAATCAAATACCTTAAAAAATTCCACTGGCGGTTCACGTTGCCATGCCCGTTTTCATTCTTCAGGCAGAGGCCGTTTCACGAAACAGAGAAAACAAAAAGCTAGAGGGGAATTTTAGCATTTTCTTCGGCAACTTTATGGCGGGATACGGGAACCTGAGAGCCTGCGAGCAAGGCTGGTGCCTCAAGAACCTGAAGTACAGCCGCGGCCGGCAGCGCACGCCGGGGCACGGCGAAGGCTTGCAAGAGACGCAGAAACAGTTTTACGGCCCGGCAGGTATCTGCCGCTTTCAGCTGTGTTTTCCATTTATTTTCAGGGCAAACGTGTTTCCTGCCTTTTCCTCCAAAGCGACCAGGCCCTCCCGGCAGCACTGCTCCCTCATCTCTTGCGGCCTTGGGAAGGACTGACCACCTCGGGGAGTGCCATGGCCCGGGTTCCGCTCTCCCCTCCCTAACCTGGCTTCCAAGCTGCCCCCAGTGAAAGGGGAGGCTTCTGTTGGTAAATGAGAAGTTTTTCCTATCCCCCAAGGTCCCAAAACAAGTAACAGGCTATGTATTTATTTTCCTATTCATGATTGTACGGCAGCTGCGCAAACCCTCGAAGAAACACATCTGAAAAAGGCCGATCTTCTCATCCGCGAAAAAGACTTCTGTTTTCCTGAGGGAGCCGATCCTTGCGCGGGCTGAGCCTCTGAACGTGCTGCGACTTGGTCGTGCTGCTAAAACATGAAGCCACGGCTTAGACATCAACCCGTAACTGCTCCAGTTTCAGCTTTTCTGATTAAAAGGTTTTGATACAGAAATATTTCATCCTACGGATGCCATCACTGTAGCTAGGAGAGAAACAGTGCCGAACCCAGGACCAAGCAGGTCCTCAGAAAAGGCGACCGCAAAGCCTGTCCCGCGGTGCGTGTGCTCTCGGAGTGCTCAGATAACGACTCCTCTGCGCGTGCCAGCAGGAGCATGCATGCAGTCATCATTTCCAGAGGTCTTCTAAATAGCTGGCCTATGAGCATTGTCTTCTTAAGTTTAAGATTTATCGATTACGAAGCTTAAAATATACCACCGGCAAGCTAAATTGTTTACAGAGGACAAATTCAGACTATTCAGAGTATTGAGATACAGCATAATGGTGCAGGGTTTGACAAAGAGAAATTTTCCTGGTAGGCTACCACAGTTTCACAGAAATCCCCACAAGAATACATAGTTCCGTGCACAATTAAAAACCGAACCAAACCAAAAAGTGCCAGCAGTTGTACTCATCAAACGTCTGCTTTCCTTCTGCCCTTGTAAAGTGTGTTCTCACCAAGGAGAACGTCGAGCTGGTAAAATCGGATCCAGAAAGCCACGAATACTTTTTACACTTGCACTGGGAGCTTTCATGTGCCAGCTCTGCTATGCAGGCAGCAGCACATTAAATGCAAATTAAATCACACCCTCTCTGCAAGCATCTCTCCAGCAGTCTTTCCACAACTGAGAGCCAGCCTCGGAATTTGAAGAAAAACAAACCACCTTTAATGTGAACGCACGTGTCTGCAGCGCTTTTCAGGACACCACCCATACACACAGAGAAATACGTAACACACGAAGCCTTCCGAGCCTGAGCGAGGATTAAAGCCCCCCCAGAGAGGCAGATCCGAAGGACGAGCCCTGCGCCGTCCAGCCCACCCACGCGGAGCAGCGTGGGGCCGAGAGCTCCTGGCTCCGGCGCAAAAGGCCACGGGACAGGCGCTGTGATTTTAAAAGTCGGTGTACGACATCACGGGGCAAACCCAATAACGTGGGGAGAAATTTCTACTTTTTTTTTTTTTTTTTTTTTTACCCTGCTACTGAATGAACTGCCTTGATTTAAATATACGGCCAGGTGTCAAAGATCAGCATTATTTTAGTAACTTTGAAACAAACTAAATAAAACCTGACCTCGCACCGCATCGTAACTTGATTAATACAACCTTGTCTCTGGGGGGAAAAAACAAAATCACGTTAAAGCTGGGTGAAAAAAGCAGTTGAATATATTCAAGGATGTTCCTTTAAAATTTCTTACTACATTCAGTATCATGATGCTGAAACCGAGCCAAATTATTCTCAAAATCCAATTTTATAAGTCAGAAAAGAATTGATTTTAGAATCTTCATAAGTTCTTGTAAAAATTGGTAAAATATGAAGGAATGAAGGAAAGCATCTCTTCAGAGGCTTGCATTACACCCACCTTGTGCTACCTAAGACGGTACTGAAAACGATCAAGCTTTGTTACTCATTAAGCGCAGTTACTGAGATTGAGACCTTAAAGAATAGCGCAAAATTTGTTGAATACTTTTGAAGAAAATGGTTGTGATTTAGGTTAGTAATCAAGTACTCCTCAGCAGAACCATCATTTTAAAATCTGGCAATAAGGCAGAACAAATCTCTCAACGACTACCTAATCCAAGATCATTTAGATAAAAAAAGACAGTGCAACAGACAATAAATGAGCCTTCTGAGGCAGTCCTGGAGAACACCCGTTTTCCCTTCACATACACTTTCTTGCAAATATTCATAGATTATGAAATAATTTAAACCTTAAGAAGTCAAACAGGTACACTTCTCTTTATCCATAAGCTCCAAGGGCCCACAAAGAATTTACCACGTCAACATTGCATGGAAGGAAACGGGAGAGGCTGTCAGAAATCAGACATTATTTCAGCTGTGGTTAACACTACTCTTTCCAGATGGTGTTTTTTACTGGGAGGCACAACAAGAAGATACCTCTCCAGAAGACACAGTTGGTTCAAGAACTGGCCCAAGTTATCGGGCCCTGCAAAAAAGAAATTGGCTGAGAACAATGAATGACCTGCAATTCCCAGGACATTAGGGTAGAGGATCTAGCAGACCAGATAAATTCTGTCTGTTAAAATCTGTTGCAGGCCAGGTCTAACCTTTTGACTTTACACTCAGCGACTGAATAGTTTAATCAGTAGCGGAGCTGAAATGCTTTGAAGAAAATTTTGTACAAACAGGAAAAATTACGTCGCTCATTGAACAAAACAATCTCTTCTGGGGATTCACTTCACTTGCAAAGTTCAGTCAGCAGAATATCATGCAGAAATAAGTGTGTTCCACATCATAAAACTCTAGCACTCCAATACTCAAATTAAAACTGAATTAGTCAACACAAACATGAAAGGTGGTGCTAGTAACAGACATAATTTATGCCTCTAATGAGCCAAGATATAATATTTATGTAATTGCATTTTTTTTTATCTAGAAAGATTACAAAAGCATAGAACAAAACCTTTGAAAGATTATTTAATGCTATAACTACTTAGACTGCAGACATGTTAGGACCAGGGTCCTAACTGCTAATTACTTGGCACGATACGTGCATTTTTACTTTCCCTTTAAATAGCTCTCCCTAGCCTGAAAAGGTTGGACTTCAGATAATACCATCAAACCAGCAGGTGAAACCAACATTCAGGATAAAAGGAAGGATGAAGCTAAGCAGCGAGTCTAAAGCCCACACTGTGAGCAATAATCACAGCCTTCCAGCTGCATCAGCATTTCAATGATATCTTTTGTAAGCACAGGGCAGAAAAAAAAAATCTTGCCTTTTTTTATCTTAAAATACGTCATCTTTTTAGATTAGCTTGGCTGTATCAGACATACTTAAAAATAAACCTAACTCTTTGCAAACGATGCAAATCTTGAAGCCTTGCATGCATGGGGGATCCTGCCACTTCACCTACGTAGCTTGGCATGAACCTCCTCCATTTGTCAAAATTCAGATTTGGGGTTTCCCAGGAACAAGAGTATCCCCTCCGCTGAAGGCACTGCTGTAGCGCTGCAATCGGTGATAACAAGAACAGGAAAAGAGAACTTCAGGGAATACTTTTAAAAAAAATATAAATATACTAACAAGAAGAACATTCAAGTGCTGGCTGCTCCCTTCTTCCCTTTACTAATCTCAGTCTTCACAGTTTATTTAGTGCTCAGCTCAAACATTACTGTTTCAGTGATGTTTCTAAAGATATCAGTGAAATGTAAGCTGCACCTGGTATCTTATTAAACATACTGTCAGGCTTTGTCTCTACACAGACCTTTCTTAATGCTCCATTGCTAATCACAGCAGCCAAGAGATGCTGCAAGATATGAGTGTTAAAAATTTATTTATAAACATCTGAAAGTCTTGGCCGAGGACAAGGTTCAGGCAAGAACTAAAAAGAGGACAATTACTTACAGTCTGTTTTCCCTAACTTACTGAGTATATCAAACCATTTTAGAAAATGAATACATTTATTTATTTGATCACCAGTGTCCCCACAAGTTTTAGATGACTGCTTTGTATCGCCCGTATGAGGAAACACTCACACTTCTGTGCAACGGCCCACGTTTTACCCCATGCACTTGCCACACACATTAGCAGCACGTCCAAAGTGTCTCGTTCTGCAGGACCCACTCCAGCTACCAACCCACACGGCACCGTGGCCTGAAACCCAGCAAAACTCCAAACCGTCTCACTCCCGTGAAGTCAAAACCTTCAAAGGAAAGTTTCGGGTCAGGGAGAAGCGACCCTACCTCCGAGCCGGTCTCTTGGCAGGCTGCTGCGTGCGGGGGCGATCCCGCTCCTCGCATCGCCCTCTCCCACCCGCGCGTCCCTGCACGTCCCGTGGCCAAGGCTGCAGACGCAGCGCAAAAGGGCAGGAGCAGAACCATCGCCTTCAGCAGCCACCTACCAGCAACCACGTAAGACTGCACGCTCAGCACGCACGCTTCGCAAAATAACTTCTCGTATGGAATCAGCAACGTCGGTAGGAGGAGGCTTCTCCATCAGCTTAGGAGGCCGGACGTCTTGGGGGAAAAACTGGTGCTAGGCACAGCGTACGGCCATTGGGTCTGGCCAAAGATGAGTTGAATAATTCATGGATATCTCAGGAGAGAAAAGGGCAGGCATCGAGACCCTTTATGGTATTGTTCTCTCTGAGGGAAACACCTATTTATTTCCAAAGGCAAGCAGTAAGTGCCTTTATTGCTGACATGATGTTCTTTAAACACAAAACCTCATAAAAGCTTTCTTAAAGCGGGACATTATTTGAGGTTTACTTACTGTGTTCCTTTCAGTTTCTATACGCAAGGTTGTTGCAGAAGCTGCAAATGCTCAAAGTGTCTTGTATTAAACCCCCAAACAGGCCCATGTGCGTGACCAAATATTTAATGTCAAAAATCCCCTGCACTGCTCGGACAGAAAGCCATTTTTATGTTTTATTAAACCAGATCGTATTTTCCCCTGCACAACCTAAATTTTTTGTGTTGTCGTATTAGTAAACTCGTGTCTAAAAATGAGATAAAAGCTTTTAGCTGTCAATCAAGGAAAAAGAACATTACCTGAACGACTATCAGGAATATGGCCTTCCCTTCTTTCGAAAGAGACAGCCTTAAGCTACCATACTTCTGCTTTAAAAATTTCTGTTTTCTTGGCCAATTAGCTTTATTTTTAATGACTTCATATATTACCACTCTTTTTTTTTTTTACCCACAGAGTGGAAAATACCGAAAATTTCACCTTAATATGGAAAAATGAGTGATACTATCTACCTATTTGCTCATACTGAAAGAAAAACTGAAAGTCTTCTAATTCCTCCACATATTTCTATAACCAAGGGTTGTAAAGTATGGATGTGCTGGTTGCAATTGAAAGCTTACAGAAAAAATCAGCAACAACCCCCCCCCGTAGAAACGAATGGAAGCAACAGAAAGGTTTCTACCCTAGTGGCGGCACAACCTAGAGCAATGTTCACTTTCAGCTCCCGCGTCCTCCTCTACCCCGCCGCCCGGTTCCCGCTCCGGCCCCTGCCCACGGCCTCAGCTCACTGCCAAGGCTCTTGTACGTAGGTAGCACTTACGAATGACATCCCTTTAGGAGCCTCCAGCATCCGTCGGAGCAGCTGCTTTCCTTCACAGTCCCACCCAGCCGAGTTCTCCTCGGCAATCGCTCAGCTGAAGAAAGCGCTCCGGACAATTGCCTCCTGCACCAGGATGGGCACTCAAGGGTGTCGGAAGAGAGAACGCCGGGAGGATTGTTTTGGCGAAAGGGCCGTACTCGGGTAACTGTCTGTAAATCTAGCGAGGGCGAAATTAATTCCCCTAACTGGGAAATATTAAGCGCTTCACATGAGGACAGATTCAGCTCTCTAACGCGGACAAAGGCACAGAGCAGTCGCCGCACCAGTGAAAACGTGACGTTACGAAAGAGGCTATCGGGAGTGAATCTCACTTCGTTGTTTCCTTACGCCCTTCTATTTGCCTGACCTTCCTTGGCTGCCTTACCGCTTGAGTGCCTGTGCTTCGGGGCAGGGACTCACTACACGTACAGCATTTTGAACCACAAAACTTGCAAATCTCGCAGTAACTTATTAGCAGTAACGCTGAAAGCAAATACCACCTTTGCAAAACCAGATTGCCATTATGCTTATTTTTAGATACTAGGTTTATGGCTCGCTCTTCCCCAACACAGAATTAAGCCCTACAAATCAGATTGCCGTTAAATATCTGGATTGCCACTAAATATCTAGACCAGATAATTTGTCATGTAAGTCTTTCACTAGTGACTGGCACTACCCTGTTCTGTCTGTCATGATACCAACGCATCAACTTTCACAGTACTATTTGAAAAGCATCAGCCAGATTTTGGGAGGCTGTAGGCCACTGTTGCTTTCTTTTTCACTGTTGCTTGGTGGATGCCCTCTGAAACTTGCCTCCTCATGACAGTTCCTTTGCAAAATCAGAAAAAATCCCCTATCACTTTCATCCATCGCTTCAGTGCAACATGTTCCTGCCGCTAATGCCGTGCATTTAGCCGTCGGCCTGCAGCAGGAGAAAGGCTTTGCAGTCCCGGTTGGGGGAGGCCGAGGGAAAGCCACCTGGGATACGCAGAGCAAGGCAGAAGGTTATTATTCCAGCTGATTGATACATTAACACCTATTAATTTCGACATCTCGCACACTCACAATTAGCAGAGTTGCCACTGATATTACCCTCCACTACTCCTGCTCTGATAGTAAGGGTTCAGGATACCCTTCTATCACCGTCAGCTTTTCAAATTTGCAATGATTTTTGAAGTAGTTAACTTTATTTATCCAGACCATTTTCATTCCTGGGAACAAAGCAGTCTTTACTGCCTGGAGCTGAGGTAGACTGATGCAGTGCAATGAAATCTTTCACGTGCAAATAAAACTGCTTTCAAATGAGTGCACAGCTGCCAGTGTGCGCTTGATGTATTTGCTTTGAAATTATTTAGCTATTACTATTGATTCCTCACACAGGTCATTTTCTGGATGCCAGTGACCTCTCCAGAATGCTATGCGTTTTGTCAGAATTTATGAGAGCTACTAAAAAACTTGTAGTGTTTGCATAAACAGTCTTTATTAACACTGGAAAGCAGCCTGCGGTAGCTACGTCTAAAAGTGCTGGAATGAAAAACCCGAAAAGATTTTTAAGATGACAGTTGAAAATGTCACGTGAATCTTCTGTTGCTTAAAAGCAACTCTATTGCAAATAGAGTCTCCAAAATCAATATTTGAGCATGATAAAACACCTGTCTGCCACTCTCCTTCAGCCGCACAGTGCAGGCACTACCAGTGTTCTTGTCCTTATCCAAACGCTGTCAGGAACATTTTGAAGACGCTAAAAAAATTACCCAAAGAACACAAATGTTTGACATTACAGAGAATAACCTACAGGGACAATCTCACGGCCTCTTGCCATTCATATCTTTTCAGCTTACAAATGTATCTTATCATCAAATTGCACAACTGTCACCTTCACTGTACAAGTAAAATTACTGTATTTTGCTTTTTGTTCTCTTTCTTCCAAAGGTGTATTTTTCTTAGTCTCCTTTTTGCAATGCAAAGGTACCAGGCCTACTGTTTTATTGCCTTAAAGATGAAGTTTTTACCTTCCTTTACAATTCTGACCCATATTTTCTGGTCTTTTACCTTCAAATATTTTGCATGAAGGAATTAAAGGACTACCATTTGTCCACTTTAATTTCCTGTAATTAATAAATAAGACCTTTTCTACGTATCTACAAGGGTATTTGCTTCACGGAGGAAAAGGAGGAGAGAAAAGCCTTTCCCAGAAATTTTTCATTTATGAAATTCATTTATGTGAAGTTAGTTTCTGTTTTTCTTCTAGTTTTTAAGGTAAATATTAACCTATGAGAAAAAAAACTGTCACGACCATATGTTTGGACTCTATCTCATCGTGTATCTTTTCCGTGATTTAGGCCTATGCAGTTCATCAAAAAATTACTCAGTCTGCTGTTTAATTGGCAATTATTTTTGGCTATCATTCTTGCATAATGCCATCCTTCCCTTCTATCTCCCAAATTACGTACCGTTCTGACCGCGAAATGATCAGCATCTACTGACTCACTCCAGGGTTTAAATAAAGCTTATCAGCACATTGTTCAAGTGACTAGGGAAGTCACTTGTGATTGAGCAAATCTGCTCAAAGTATTCTTGGCTATTTCATGAAAAATTTCAGACGTTCCAATCCCTTATCACAGAGGCCTATAGAAAAAAAGGTCTGACCAGCTTTTGATTCAAGACCTCAACATCCATCAAAACAGAAAGAACTTGAAACAGATTCTGCAAAGGCCATGACAAAAAAAAAAAACAAACCCTGATTTGTTCTTTTTATGAGGTAGATATTTGATGATCTTGACAAAAGGATTTTTATAACTATTCTAGCTGAAAAAAAGAGAGAAATCTCATATAATCTTATCCCTTTTATCTTCAGGGGCACTGTTAAAACCATGATTTTTAATTCTGCATTTACTGATACTACTTCTTTGTAACTCTTTCCACAAAATAAAGTTTGAGCATTTTAAGATGAATATCAGACTAACAGCGTCCTCACACATGTACTCTCACATGTGGGTGCACAAATAAACAGGCTCTCCTAGTAACGTGCCATTTAGCTCATTCAAGTCATTCCCCTTACTCTTAGCACCTATCAAGTGCTATCTCATCTTCAAGCTTTTAAGATTCTTTTAATGCCTTTTACGTTACTTTCATGAGATTTCTCTCCTATTCCTCTGTCACTCACTCATTACTTCAGCCACTTCCAAACATTCTCACCAATGCTGCTGTTGTCAATTAAATGCAAATGCAGTATGAGTTAAAATTGTGAGTCTTCAACACTCCCATAGATCTGACTGTGTGAAAATAGATTAGCCTAGCGAGGGGCTTTTCATATTGAGAATTCCTATCACTTCTGGTTTTAGTGATTTCAACAAAACACATTATTTTATGATAATGCATCTGTGGTTGTAGGAAGTAGTATGACACCCGTCTCTTTCTTCAGAAGTAACAACCTTCTCTCCTTCCACCTAGATAACAGGGAAGAATAAATTTTGTCTAATGCTCCAGCAGAGAAAGCAAACCGTGCAAAACAATTTCTGGCAAATAGATTAGAAGAAACTCTGTGATATGATAGCAAAGCAAAACCATGGTAATCATTTCTGAAGTACCCCGTAAGTTTCTATTTAATTCCTCTTAGTCAGTACGGATCACTAACTGGTTACGGAAAGGACTGACTCCCTGAGCCTGGCAATTTGAATTCCAGGTAAGAGACAACTCTCTAGCAGAAGCCATTAGTGGGCAGAGAGGTGAGGCTGACTTTGTTATTGCTGACAAAAGAAAAATGACAACAGACACCTGCTTCAGAAGATCTGGACTAAACCGAAGTTACTACATCCCACGGTAGAGCATGGAGGAGGCTCCACTGTTTTCAGAACTCCACAGCAGGGACCCTGATGCTGCATCACCCGAATTTTATTTTTTAAACTATGTGTTAAAAACAGATGAAAAAACCCCACAAGTCGGACTGCAGTAAGGTCTGCAAAACACAAAAGGATCTGCAAAATGACTGCTTGTTAAGCACTGTGTCTTCAGTATCTCAGATTAGTTCAGACCCAGCATAAAAAAGCATCCACAGAGAAATGCCAAGTCTTTCTGCATTGAGATCCCCCACTCTCTAGAGGCATGGTTTTATGTAACTGTTCATAGACAGGTCACTGACCACAGAAAAAAGAAGAAAATTGAATAAAATGTCTGCAGTGGCTTGATACCATTGGGCTGGAGAGTAGAAGGACAGGGATATACTAGCAAGTATACTGACAAACTTCTCACTGCGTGCTTGGGAAAACCGATCAATTCAGTCGGATTGTCAGTTATTATAAAAGACAAATAAATATCCTACCATTGTGGGGGCAGAGGCAGCAGGAAGAAGGAAATGGGAAAAAGCAAGCAAATGAAGTCTCATACTGAAACCTCAGTAAAGTAATCGTCTCTTTATCTATGTATACTGAAGAACACAGCTCCACCTGGAGACCAGCCATCTCAGAGAGTTAAATCAACCTGCTCAATAAAGCGTAAAGGAGACAGGAACAACGTCTTAAAAGCTATTTCTATGATCAGAGATGCTGTAAAATACCCCCACAAGAACATTCTAAATCAGGCAAAGCCAAACAGCGCTTGTTTCAGGACAAGCTAAACAAAAAAGTCATTGAGCGCAAGTCATTAAAGGATATTTAATATACATATTTTAGTTTTTTTAAAATTTGCAGTTTCTCTTCTTACCAAATGTCTGATTATTTTGCCTCAGTTACATGTATATACTTCAGGACAAAGAAGATGTCCTCTAGGATTGCAGATGGCTTTGTATATAGCAAACACTGCCCCAGATGTACTTCCCAAGGTTTTGGGAGTTTTCCGCCCAGGTGCCAAATTGCTCAGTCAAGTAACAATTTCTTACGAAACTTATAAATTATAGAATTCATTCTTTCACTTTCACATAAGCACAACCAACAACAGCACTACTGTGCACATCATTACAATGGCAAAATCCACAGCCTTCTCTAGTTTGCAGCTTTTTTCCCCAAATACTTATGTCCAGCAGTCAAAAACATTTAACAACCTGTAGTCTTTAACCAAGAGCAGGAAATTGAGTGCACCTAAACTATAATCCGTCCTCTGTAACACGGTGCATAGCTCTTCTATAGGAAAACCAACTGTTTACTCACCATCCTACTTACTGTATAGCTTTTGGAGATTTAGTATAAATCCTGGCACTGTTTTTTTCATTGCTAATCTTGACTCATTTCAAGTGATTTTAAAGAAAAGAATACAGATCTAAAATGATTTAGTTTCTGCTTGATCATCTTTTTCTGCTTTACCATAGTGTTAAGGGTGGCTACATTTAAATAAGTGTTTAGTTCATTAAACTAATTTGGGCACATTATCTCCATCTAACGCAAAACAATCTCACTCACAATTCTTGCAAGAAAGATAACTCGCACACCTAACAGAGATGTTCAAAGCTGTTGCTTTCTTAAGCCTTCCAGTTTATTCTCTAGGCTTTCATGTTTGTTACAGGGATCCATTTACAATTTATGTAGATCTGCCAGCAGATCAAAATTAAAATTAATTGTATACACTTGTAAACTCAAGAGTACGCATCTGCTGTTCTTCACTTAACATTATCAGGTAAGGCTCTAAAGCAGAAGAGGAAGGGAGATGTAGGGCTCTCTGAAGTCTGTGTAACGTTTCATTGTCAAACCAGCACTGTCGTAGGAAGGACACTGTCAAAGGCACAAATAGGGACTTTACGGCAATTGAATGATGCCAATTTTAAAAACTGGATCCCTGCTTATAGGAGAAAAAACATTGCTTTTACCTTACTGATAAGCGTGACGACATCACCTTCTCGGATTGTGAGTTCATCATCATTCTGTGCTTCATACGGAAATATCACTTTGCAATACTCCTTGGCTGAAAGGAAGAACATTCAACATGATAAATTATCGCTGTATAACAACTGCTTATCCAAGGATGAATATCTTCACAAAACGTTCCACAAGTGTTTCTTCGTGCTGCTTTATTTTCTTGCCATCTTTCTCTTTGTATTTTAGACCTTCATAAACAGTATGAAATATTTAAAAAACTGCACACTGATGAGCATTCCCACACACGTCATCCAGGGAGTCAGCTCTGTAGCCCCTAGAACCATTACCTCAAATGAAATTGCTCCAGACAGCAACCTGCCACAAACCATTTCCCTTAGAGTAAGCCTGTATCTGACACTTGCTTCAAGAGTTCCACCGGCACAGCCTTCCACCAGATCACAAACTGGAAGCATAAAGGACCCAGTAGGTTGACACAGCTTATCTATCCCTTGGTGTGCAAGAAAGCAGATATTTTCTAAAGGTGATAAAATAATAAATAATACATAGTACCTTAGTAAATGCAAAGGCATTCCTAACTAAGCCTTCGGTACACTCAGCATAAAAGAAGAGTTTTGAATATTAGTCTACAGTTTCCTCTTCCCTTTTCCCTTTGCTGTCTGTAAATAAGGGCCTCAACTCAACTTTTGTCTGGAAAATACAGGAGCCAGCACTCCTACTCAGAAATCATAAAAAGCAGTTGTCATGAAAAGCAGTTACGTACAACATGTTGCTGTGCAACAGACAAGTATCTCAACGTGCCTTACAAATAAAAAGGGAATATGTATTCCAGCTGCTAAATAATGCATAAAAATATGGGATACTCTAAACCAGCAGGTTTTAAAAGACCAAAGAAGCACACAGAGGAATTACTGGACCCTTGGTAGAGGGGCGTGTGACCTGGTAGAAGTGTTCACCTCACTTCAGATGTCTCAGTTTTGATGACCTCTACCTCTAGTCAACTGTCACGTTCGATGCAGAGAAATGGGTACTTGCAGGCCACAGAAATCTAAATTAATTTGAAAGAAAAGGACCTTATTTCTTTATACTTACTACAGAGAGAACCTGCGCTATCACGCTTGTGGGTATTTGAGGCTCCGTGGGGGGGTGAGTTCAGCTGCCCAGACACTAAGTGCCACTTCGGATGCTCGTGGGGACGTAAGACACCCGCACGGTCGGCACATACGATGCACAACCTATGGAAGAGCCAGGTCCCTCTGGCCTGGCCGCTGGAGGCAAGCCAAAATACCTTGGGGTATCTCAAACAGCTCCAGATGCAGCCCCCAGGGCTGGGCCCGGTATCTGGGTTCAGATTCGGGCACCTGACGTTAGAAACCGAGAATGCCAGCGCCTCGGTGGAGATCAAGTCGCCAGAGTGAGCGAAGCTGTCAGAGAGCGGCTCTCGTCACCCTGAGAGCAGGCACCTACACGTGATTAGCCAAATCGCACCCCAACTCCCCGGGGAGCACCGACAGACAGACTGACTGCCAGCGGAGGGCTCTGACAGACAGACCGACCGCCGGTGGGACCCCTGGGAGCGCGGACACCAGCTCACACACGGTCACTGGAACTCAGGGCTCCGACTGGGAAGCTGCACCCCAACTGCTGAAGTCTAGCGACAGGAACATCAACCTTAGACAAGGAGCCGACAGGCGGGCGTGTGAAGGGTTGCGGCCTGTAAGCACAATCAGCCTGAGAAATGAAAACAGTGCTGATGGGGAAGAGGAAAGCTCTTCTCCAGTTCACACACTGCCGCTCAGAAACGGCATGAGTTTTATGTGGCGCTGGTTCAAGTAAAGAAGAATTTCTCAGGCTTCACAGATCTATTTTCCCGAACACAAAAATTTATAAGTTTATCCATGATCATTAGCAGTTTGCTTTCCAGTCCTGCCCAGTACCGGGCCTGGCTGGGACCGAGTTCCTTGTCTTCCCAGCAGCCGGCACGGTGCCGTGTTTTGGCTCTGTGACTAAAC
>JANZLQ010000061.1:19206105-19222426 GCA_026212715.1 Elanus axillaris | reverse complement strand
CCCGCGGGGGACCCACGCTGGAGCAGGCTGTGCCTGAAGGACTGCAGCCCAGGGAAGGGACCCACGCTGGAGCAGTTTGGGAAGAACTGCAGCCCGTGGGAAGGGATCCATGCTGGAGAAATTCATGGAGACCTGTCTCCCGTGGGAGGGACCCCACGCTGGAGCAGGGGAAGAGTGTGATGAGTCCTGCCCCTGAGGAGGAAGAAGCAGCAGAGACAAGGTGTGACAAACTGACCCCAACCATCATTCCCCATCCCCCTGTGCCGTGGGGGAGGAAGAGGTAGGGAAAATCGGGAGTGAAGTCGAGCCTGGGAAGATGGCAGGGGTGGGGGGAAGGTGTTTCGAGATTTGGTTTTATTTCTCATTATCCTACTCTGATTTGATTGGTAATAAATGAAACGAATTTCCCCAAGTCAAGTCTCTTTTGCCCGTGACGGTAATCGGTAAGTGATCCATCCCTTATCTCGACCCACAAGCCTTTTGTTCTATTTTCTCCCCCCCGTCCAGCTGAGGGGGGCAGTGACAGAGCGGCTTTGGTGGGCACCTGGCGTCCAGCCAGGGTCAACCCACCACAAGTTGGAAGGAAAAGCAGCAGCAAAGAACTAGATACTTATCATGTGGTCTGCCATTGCCCATACTTCATTGAGGAAAAAGTCTCAGCCTAAACACTATAAAGCGGCTACCCTAAAAAGAACTGGATGCTTTATGGGGGTAGTTAACATACATCTCTGTTCAGCACCTTATGTCCCACAGTCTGTCCTGAGTCCAAAATGCAGCTTATTTGATACAGTCTCAAGCCCCGCAAAAAATCATTGCCTCAAAGATAGAGAACAATAGCAAGAGATAGCCCTCCTACAGAATACAGCTGCTTCATTATCTAGGCTGCTACAAGCACTCTATTTCACTCACAGAATTCAGTGGCTCAGTATCTATTTACAGTGACAGGATAGAGCACTGATTTCAATGTATAGGCCTTCTATATGACTTGGGATCCTGCAGTACTGTAGCAGGTAAATTCATTTGTTTGTATTTTGAGAAACTGCTTAAACATTAAACTGTTCAAACCAGAACTGAGCAAACTCCATTTACTGTACCAGTGGACCCTGTTCACTTTAAACGCATGCCTCTTCTCTTTGCTCTCCTGCCAGACTCTAAGGATAAGCTGTGACATTCAAGACAGCAGTCCACAGACAAACATATGCTCAAGCTTAAACTTCACAGGGGACAATGACTCTGGAATTTGCTTCTCCCCTTAGGCCAGGATGACACAATTTCCTCACCTCACCTCTGATGCTGCTTCCTTTCTGGTAGGCAAGAACTGTTCCACCCCATGGCAAGATTTCCTCCATCTCAGGGAATGTAACCACTGGGCTGGATTTACCCTTCTAACTTTTCAGAAATTGATTGTTTATTTATTTTTTAGAAAAACAAACAACAAACCTGTCTAGTTGATTTTTGAGTCTTAAATATTTCCCCCTTGATGAAGTCTAAATCGTACACCAATCAGTATGGACACAAACAGTAATACTAAGTAAGAAAAGCAGCAGCACTGAAGTAGTATTCCTTGAGCTTAAGCTTCCTCTCTTTAACTATCACTCATAAAATGTTCCTGAAATGGAATAAAATGTACAAAATCTAGTGAAATATTACATTATTGTTACCAAAACCACAAACCAGATGAAAAAAAAAACAAACACTACATTCAGCAGAATTTGGTTTTACTATTAACTGCTATACTCAAGATTCATCAATGGATTGTACTAATAAATATTTTCACAGAACTTCACAAGATTCAAACTGCCAAACCACCACCTCATAAAAAAAAAAAAAAAAAAGAAACAAAATTAATTAGGGCCCCATTAATCCAGATTCAGCTACTCCTTACACCTTCTACCGTCACACAAAAACATTAGTCACTTGCTAGGATTTTGGTATTTCTATTAAGCAATAGGTTAACAAAAATTGTAAATAATGAGTGGAGTAATCAAATTAAGTGCTGTGGTCAATGCATTCTGTGACTTACTGCCTTTGCTGGTTTGTTGTCCGCTTATTTATGCTCCACTTTTATAATCCCAGTAATCTGCAGTAGCTGTCTTAGTCACTGTAGATGTTTTTGCTTTGCTGAATTTTAGAATCCAACAGAGCTACTTAAAAATTTATATATATTTCTACAATATAGCCTTCTCACTGCAAGCCACTTAAACTAAAAGCAAGGTACTCCATAGAAAAACCAATATATCTCACCCTAGAGATAGAATTATAAACATACCTGCATGCATGTGGCATGCCAGCTACATGAGAGAGATGGAAATTCTACAGCAGAATAATTCCCCTGTAAGCCTAGGCACCCACGAACCTAAATCAAACAGCTCTCCCCTCTTCTCTTCAAAGGTGCATTCCGTTACTCCTGAAAGGTTAGTGATGTTTTCCAAGGGACCGCTCAAGCTCTGTAAGGATCTGTGCTTTCGGTGTGCTCTCCCTTTGAGCAAATGTCCTCTTTCGCCTTGAAGAGTCATCCGTTTATCCCCCAAGACCTTCAGACCACTTCTTAGGCAGATTTACAGAGCACATTATTGGGAGATGCATCTATAGAACATACTGCTCTGTTTCTTGCTCTGACCAACACACCCCATTGCAGAACTTAGGCCACCAAGCACGTCCTAAGAGCAAACGGTAAGTGCCTCAAGTGCCTTGCTGCAAATCACTGCCCAACCACATCAGGAAAGCTATAGGAAAAAAGCTGACTCAAATCAAGACGTGGGAAGGGTCAGCAGCCATCACTCCCTGCTGAAGCCCCTGCGGGCAGGGAGGGAAGATGCTACTGCTCTCCGTTGCCTCTCTCAGCAGGCTCTTTCACAGTGCAACTGCATTTTTTGTCCAGTTGAGACTAAGGAATAACAGCATCAGTCACAGAATGAAGCAGGCGGAAGATAAAAAACTGTATTATTCCTTCCTCTACCGACATAATCTCTCTCTTGCTTGCAGCGTACGTCTCCAGCAGCAATCCCAAGGGAATCCAAATCACACAGCCAAAAGTCCCCTCTCCATACTGAGCTGAATCTATGGATCTTCTGTTTCTTGCTGCTTCTTTGGAGAATGGCACAGTATCTGATCTCTTCAGCAATTAAAGACTCCAAGAAAGACTGGGACCCTACCATCCCAGACAAAAGTGAAAGTAGCTGAGGGCCAAGGTGGAATGATACTTTTATGCTGAATACTGTGATTAGGACATTCATCAGTTTTCTGAGACTGCTAACTTCCCTGGATTCAATGCTTTTTCAAGCTTGTTTGCGGTAGGTTTTTAGGAGAACGCAAAAATTGGATTTTGGAGAAATGACAAATAATAGATAAATCATAGTCATACGCCGGACTCTGATTGTACTCCTCATGTCTGACTATCAGGCATTAGCTGTATTATGAAGAAATTATTCCTCCACCTATATCAAAACCCAAACCAGACTGAAGTATGTTTCATGTACACTGAAAAGTTTTTCAATTTAAATGAAGGACAACTTCAACTGATTGAAAAGTATCGCCTGTGACACCATTTGAGGCTAAGACAATTATATATAACTACATTATATCAGACCTTCCTATTCGTGCGCTTCTCTTTCCCAAGCAAGAAAAGAGATACCAAAAATTCTACCGAGGCCCCAGAGATTCCAGGAAAGAGAAAATGTCCTAAATAATAAAGTCTAGGTAAAATTCATAGAACATGCGAAGACACTGTACAAATAAGTAGCCCACCCTTCTCATCAGTTCTGGCAAAAGGGATGTTGAATGATGTTTGCCCACAACTGGGGTGAAAATAGATGGCAACAGAAGAGGGATTATTCTTACCAAAAAGGCGTGTGCAAGGGAAATAACAAAAAGGTGGAAGAAGGACCAGCTAGAGCCCAGAAGGTTTGATGGAGAAGTGTCTCCGTGTCACCCAGAGCACAGCGTGTCACTGTAGAAGGTACAGTTCTCCAACCATTGTTCAGAAGGCTTCCACACTGGTTTACTAGTGGTAAAGGTATGGAACCCCAGTACCCTGGGATGCAGTTTCAGCTGTCAGAAGCATGAGCTGATGTGGAACGAGGCAGCGTCTCCCAGCCTGGCTTACCGCACAAGGGTTAGTGCTGCCGGTAGGAAAGCCCATGGGACCAACCCCTTCTGATGGCACCTGCGCTCAGGTCAGCTTAACCTGCTCAAGCTGCACGTTGGGAAAGGTCAGTCCAAACACATTCATTCCGGAGCGCTGCTCTACACTACCAGTTTGCACATTTTTCAGTATTTCAAGTTCTCATTTCCTCAGGGCAATTGAGTTCTTGCAGTACTTCCCATTATCAGCCTTGTGCCACAAGGGGAACAAGAGAAGAGGATGCAGCAAGTCAGTTAGTGTGGTGCAGCTAATGGACAGTAACTCACTAGAAGTTGTTCTAAGCTGCTTTTGCAGCTCTGAGCTGAAAACATGTGGTAAAACAGGTCGTAAGCGTACACTTCTCCCGGATAGCCCCTGTTCTGCTGCTCCGGGTGCTTGCCTTCCTATGTCTGTATGTGTTTCAGTTCTGAGACAAAACGTTACCTGCTAACTATCTAAAAGGAAGAAGAACTGTGCAAGACTTAAAAACTCAAAAGTTTATATTATACTTTACTAAGGCACGGCTATGTTCTTTTCCTTCTTACTCTTTTCCAACAGAATCCATAATGTTTAGTTGTAACTTTATAATGATTTGGTAAGCTAGTTGCATATGCCTCTCTAGAACAGCGCTTAGACCTGCTTAGAAGATACAATTATTGCTTTTTGTTTACTAAGCATTGAAATGATGCACACAGAACTGAAGTTCTTGGACACTGTTCGTTTTCCATACAAACTGTAACACCCACACAGATTCTTTCTGCTACACAAAGAAAATAAAAAAGAGGAAAAAAAGCAGGGGCACTCACAACCAGAGATATTTTTCTATGACCCATCTACAAGTTAGAGCCTGAAGTTAGATCTTATTCAACTCTGATTAATTCCGAAGTACCCTCAAGGCTGAAAGCTGATCACGTAATTTAATTTGATTTTTGGTGGCAGAAAACTCAAGGTAGGATTATCAGAGCAAATAGACTTCAGAGGATTCTGTGAAATGAAGCATTCTGTCTACGTACCACCTACTCAAAGTTTATCCTAAATATATCTATCTGCATCCTCTCCTTTCATATATACAGGACACTCTTTTATCCAAAACCAGAGATAAGTGTTCAGCTTGCTTTTAAGAGGCTTAATAGCATGAAGTGCAAAGACGAAAAAAGTATGAAACCTACTTTTTGTTCTGCTGTCCACTTCTATTTTTGTTGGCTCCTGAGTTGCTGTGGCTGGAGGTAATTTCTTCCCAACATTCTGAAAAAAAAAAAATTATTCTCCTTTAAAATTTGCAGGTTCAGTTAAAAGTAGGACAACGTAAAAAATTGTAACAGAAATACAAAATACAGGAGTAGAAAAAGGACAGTAAAGAAACAGAGGCTAAGACTTAGGTTTGTCTGTGGGGTTTTTGTTAGGTTTTTTTTTTTTAATTGTATAGAATTCATAAAAACACGATTCTCAAATTTTTCCCTTTAAAAAAATGTTTACTAGCATTTTTATACAATAACCCCTTAACACAGTTCCGGGGAAGACTCACAGAAATTTCACTGGTGGACTGACTGCATATGTGATGAAATTACTTAAGGAAAAGTGCTATTCAGTACCAAAAGTAAAACTGAAAGAAGAGGGGAGGGAAAACCCCCTTGACTTCTGTCCATACAAGGAGTACTCATTTCAGTCATTCTACACTAAGTGTGATTTTCAAGTTGACAACAACTCTTTAAATGGTTCCCATTTTTGTTTATTTTGAGCAAAAATAAATAATTTGCAGAGGAGTACTACAATAAGCAATAATCAGCCTCAGAAAGGTAAGCTGAAAGAACAGTAAACAAACATTATCTGACCCCAGCACAATAAAATAAAATAGTTGATATTCATCTTTATGTATCTTCACCAATTACTATATGCATGCTACCCCCCCACTCCCTCAGCTTTTCTCCCTACCAAGAAAGTTGTCCAGCTTTACAATCCCAGCCACGTGTAGTTGAGGACCTAAGTGTAATTATTACTTGTTGATACAGATACCAGTACTTAAAAGCCCTAGCTGTAGTTTAACATCCTTTTCAGGGAAGGCGTGCATAAACACCACAAAACCTCCTCCATACTCCAGTGACCTTCTGAGCAGAAGCTAAGAGAGCTAAAATTTAGTCTTGAAGGCACTGAGGACCTCTTGGGGACTATGAGGAAAACATTGGTCAATATGAGAAGCAATGGGAGTACGGCCCTTTAAGCGCTTGAAAACTTTCAAGGTCTATAAAGACTATGAAGAGCTCCATATCAGTAATTTTGTACCCTAACTGTGTCAAAATTTATCTGTGAAAAGGAGTGAAATAATAGACACACAGGGGTTTTAGGCTGGCAAAAAGAACACCTCTGGAAGAGAGGTAGTTTTGAGAGTTGTGCACAAGACACTTATCAAATTTGTGTTGACAAGACAAACTATAAATTGCAATATTTAAAAGTGTCCTGTTGCAACTTAACTTGTAGGTAGCAGCAGCAACAACTGACCTGACGAACTTGCAACTTTACTTATGATCCCGAGATCGTGAACTCCTGGGGAAGAGAGATCAACAACGAAACTCTACAGAATCCCCCGACTTCTTTGCTGAGGTGGGAATGAGAGATGAGAAGCCTTATCTGACGCAGAGATTAGGGAGGTAACAGGAAAACAGGAGATGATGGACTCCTGCAAATCAGGAGAGGGCAAAACTAAGAAAAGAGTGTGACGTGGCTGTGCTGAAGAAGGTTAAAATCCAGAAGGATGACGACGAACAGATCTGAGACCTAGCTGGAAAGCAGTGAAAATTGCACTGCAAGAGATGTAATGAAGAATTTGAAGCTATCGGGCATTCACAGAGATAAAAAGCACAGAATACCTTCAAGATGAAAGCGAGACTGGGAAGACAGCTTTTGGTTCAGAGGCAAACAGAGCAGTTCGAGATAGCTGCACATCTCGGTATGTGCTCATTCATGATCAAACCTTTATTCACAGTTCTGCTTCATAAAATGGTTTGGAAAATGATGAGAGCACATACTCTAAAGTGCGCTGCTATTTACCTCGGATAGTAACGCTTACTAGAGGAATACCCCAAAACCTTAATTTAGGGGAGTTTTCTTTTTTTTTGAAGATGAACCTGTTATTCAAGAACAATTAACTGAAGGAAAGCATTTGGTAATTGCTTTATCATACATGAATCACTGATCTTATGACATGAAACCAAAACCCAGATAAAGCCACAGCAAGCTAAAATTTAACAAGCTAAAAACCCCAGCAAAAGAATCATGGGCAAAGAGGAAGGAACTAGTGTATCCCCGTAGGAAGGGCATGCTGCAATTTAATTTCTTAATTTATAGAAGCAGATGCAAGTGCAATGCTTGGAAGCATTCATTCTTCAGAACGAACACCTGTGCAGGTGATAAATCAGCACGGGGAACCAACTGACTCCTTGGGAACAGAAAAGAGAATACCATCCAAACAAGGCCGTTCTTCTGCTGGGAGCTAGGAGCCAGGTCAGAAAGCAGTCTTGGCATGAGTTGCACTTTGTTCAGGAGAGACGGTAAAAAGCCCAGGGAGTAAAGTGGCTGAAGACGTGACTCTTTTTGCACATACAGGAATAGCCTGAGCAAAGAAACGAGAAAGTGGACTCCTGACGGGTCTACCGATAGACGGAGAGCAGCGCACAACTGGGCGTAGCACACGGAAGGTGCTGAAAGATCACAGCGACCTACAACATCCGAAGACCGTTAATTGCGGAACGAGCAAAGTTGTCCCAAAGTCCCACGGTGAGGAGAGGAAGGAATGTTTATATCTACTAGGCAGACACAGAAAGTTGTAATTCAACTAATTTAAACGAGGGTTGTACAGAACCCACTCCAGTGAGGACGGACACTGGAATTTGTTGTGGGACAGGGAGAGGAGAAGACAAGTGGACCTGGTATTCTTTAATTGTAAGGGGACTGCACTCAAGGGCTTACAGGGGTGACGCAAGCACCACTGACAGGAAAAAAGAAAGAAAATGGATAAGCTGTGCAAAGCTGGTTTCAGGCGGACCTGCCCTGCCAAGATGTTTTATTCTTCCCGTAAAAAGGAGATTTTTTTTTTAAGTTACAATTTATTGATGTTTACAATTAGTCTATCCTGATCCATCTATCTGCATGGAAAACACTCCTGAAAACATCTCCATGAAAGTTAATATAGTACTTATTTGTTCATTAGGAAACATGCAAGATAAACTTTCCTCTCTTAAGAGAGACACTGAATCCTCTGTGATCTGTTAAGCCTGATGGTTCTGCTTTAACAGGATAAAACCTCAAGTACAGCTAAGATCTGCATGCTGGGAGTCCCAGATCAAGTAGTATTATCACAGTTCCCAATTTTTCTGACAAGGGAAACGGCAGACAGACAGCTGTCCTCCCATATGAGCCAGAAACTCTCCTTCTGACTCTCCAACTGTCTACATCACTCATACTCCCCCACAGGCCCAGTATCTACCAAATTTGCCAGTGGCTAGGAGAACCAAGCAAGCCCAACTTAAATTCTTGCTGATCCAGCACACATCTCCGTGCCACAGACTTTTCTTCTCAGGGACTAGTTACTATAGGGTATTTTGGTCTCTCCTCCAGTTGAAGGCCCAGCATAACTTATCAAAACCTTCTTCACTGCTAAAAAAACAAAACATGGGAGCAAAGAACAGTCTAATTGTGTTGAAGATTTCAATATAATTCTTTCTCCTCCTCTGTTCTTCCTTTACAGAAGAAGGTCAGTTGAGAAAAAAATGTCCTCCAAGCCCTTCTACACACATTGATCTATGCTGCAAAATACCGCTATACATCTCCAGCGTTCACACTACTTAGTCTTACCCGATTCATTCCTACCTATCGGGCTCAATAGTCCCAAGAAGCAAGCAGATCGTACCCCTTTGGGACAGAGGCACAGAAAATGATTAAGAACCTGAAGGACTTTGGGGGAATTTAAATACTCCAAATCCAAGAGTAGGATCCTCAACCCTGCCAGCATCAACTGACATCTCCCTGCGTGAACTCTCTCTCCCCATTTACCTAACTCTATCATTTTGTCAATAATGTTTACAATGAAATGTCACATGCAGCATGAACCAGAATGCCCACAATGATGCCCTCCCAGCAGCGCCCTAATTGCCAGGCTGCAAAGATAAGTGAAGTTCTGCCTTTTCTCTCTGGCCCTGTAGGTCTTGAATTCTTGGCTGCAGAATGGTTTCAGCACCAGCAAAAAGGGACGCTACCATGTTCCCCTCTGCCTTTCTATCTCTAGCCTGGTGGTTCAGAGACACTTCTGAAGGGTACCATTTCAGTTTCCCTCTATTCTCCCCCGGTATGCTGATTACCGTAAATCTCATTTCTAGATGATGGCGGTCAGTCAGCCTTGTTCCACTTACATTACTCTGCAGGTACCACTCTGACTTGCTTAGTCCCGTCACACGAGAAACATGTGGTGGAAATAGAGTTCATGCTCCCTGACTCCAAGCCTCGGTTGACTCCCAACACACAACAGAACATATCAAGAAAACAGGCAGAACCTTGATCCTACTATTTCTGCAAGGCAAGTATAATTAGATTATTTAGCTGTCAGACATGAATCCCCCTAATCGCCCGACAAGCGAATCCTAAAGATGAAAGGGGATGAAGTGCCCCCTTGATGCAGAAACAGCTGATAAAGACGTGAATAATAACCATGCTTTGGTGCACAGATATTCAGAGGCATGAGACAGATTTAGCAGCAACCTGCCAGTATTAATGCTTGGTTTTATGAAGCCAACAGAAGGATAGTCCAGCGTTAACTAATAGGTTCTGTTAGCAGAAGAGGCCTCGGTGGCAGTTTGGTAGGCTGCAAGTCCCTATCACTGCAGACCAGTTCCCTCTGATACTGAGTTAACAGCAATTACAAAAGTGGTTGGGGAGGCACACAGTGTTGTGTGAATGAGGTCACGGCACAATCTGAACAGTCGAATTTCCTTTCATTTATGTATTTTGGTTAAACTGCAATCCCTGTGACAGCAGAGACCAACACAAGAGAAGCAGAGCACATACCGGGCAGTATACAAGTATCTATTTTCTCACTTGAGGGCACTATGGCCCTTCCCTACAACTACTCAACCCTGACCAGAGGAAGAAAAGCAGACTGGTGATCAAGTTTCCTCCTTCAGGAAATTTTAAAATTGTATTTCAGGGTTTTCTTGTTGTTGTTGAAAACCGAGTTGCCTATTTACTTTTGTTATTCGGGTCTTGTGTCTCTAGAACATTTCATTTGAAAATTCACATTGAATTGTCACTCGTGCACCAGCTAGGTCCACACAGAAGATTTTGTTACACTTGTTTACACTGAAGGAACATACTGATCCTTTGACTCTCTTTCAACAAGTACAGGCTTCTCCAAGCAACAGCTTATTTACTCAGGAACAGGGAAGAAAAAGATTTACTCAGCATCAGTATTTATTCTGGAAAGTGAATTGAGGTCTTTACGTTAGATAAAATATTTTGGAACTGCTGCTTGAAATGTAACTCCATAAAGATGTCCCTAAGGAATACATCAGACATTAAAGAATTCATAAAAATGAGTTGTATGAGCTGGAAACACTAACGATTTTAAGCTTAACATCGTTCGTCAGTTTGAACAGTAAAAATAGAACAATATGCCCTGATGTCTTATGCAGGGGAGGAAAAGACAGCTACTTACCTTGAGAACTTTGAGAATTTCAGAAAACCTCAATGATTAGGTCAGGGGAAAGAATGCGCCTTATTTCTCTGACCACAATACTTCCTTTTAACATTCAACTAGTATTTTTGAATGTTGTTTATATGCATGAGATTTTTTTCATCTATAGGTTTACATGCAAATCCAAGGCCACTATTAGTGACGATCTAAAAGCTGTGTTCTTCAATGCATTTTTGACAGTCCATTTTGTAACCAAGAACATTTTTCCACAAAGAAGCAGAAATGGTTACTAGATTCTTCCAGCTCTGGATGAACAGAAGCATAAACAAGCTTCTCACCGACCATGTATAATGCTGGCACTGTGAGGGGGGAGCCAAATTAATTTCTTTTTTCTAATATGCTTCAAGCGCTTAAGGAACCTCATCAAGTCCTTTATCCATCCTACCTGGTCTACCTTAAATTAAAAAAAAAAAAGAATTGAAAGAGCCCAAGTATAAAAACCCCAAAGGCTTTCAGATGTCAAAATGCCTTTACTCTGTCAGAGACAAAGTAAGAGAAATGTCCAGGATTTCAGTTTTTCCCGTGATACCAACATTCAACTCCACATAAAGTACTTTCTGTGACAGCATGATCAAGTATTGCTCTCCTGGGGTTTCCCAAAAGGACAGAGTTAACACTTTTCCTAAAGGGTCACCACACGGCACTTCAAAGAGGCTGATGGGAATTTTAAGCAACCTTTACAGAGAAAACAAAATTCTTTAGGGAAAATGTGCTTAAGCACCTGCCTGCACATTTGCTTGCCTCAGCCACCTAAAATAACTTTTTTCTCTGTAGCTACTTTCTACCCAGCTGTGCTTTGGTCGAAATACCATCCATGCGGTCCTGAACTACAATTATTAATATTTTTTAATACCAACTACATAGGTACATCAGCCCAGTGCATGCCCAGCTAATATAGAGCCCCAGTTGCCCAAGCTCCACGCATTTCTACTGACATCATCTATGAAGAGATTCCCACCGTAATGCAGGGTAATTTCCTTAAAACTAGGTTAGGTGAATGAATGGGACAGGAAACAAGTGTTCGTCAAGCCCTCAATTACAACCAGACTGTTGCAAGCACAGGCAAGCAAAAATCCTTTTCATTCTCCTGCTCCTAGTTTACTCCGAGTAAGGAGTAAAGGAAAGGTTGCAGCAGTGCTGGCCTTTACGTCATTCAAAAGATGAAGTACAAACCACGCTTAAGGACTCAGCTCTACATACCAGATGATACTTCCATAAGGAGTGGGCACCCTGACCACAGGACCAGGTGTGCCGCACATCCACATGGGATGTTTTAATGGGAAGTTTGGCAAATATTTCACAGAATGCAGACAACAAAGCCTCGAAAGTATTTTTAAATTTCAAATTACAGTTTCTTTGCACATAGTCAAGCTAGATAACCTTCTACTGGACAATCTGAAAATGACACACTTTCATACTTAGTCCATATTCCAGCAGACTTAACGGCAGTTTTTCCAGCTGAGGTCTAGACTAGATGACTTTTGGACTTGGATGAACACAGGCCTTCTGAATTACAGCGTATCTTCATAAAGAAATAAATGCTTTTTTCTTTTGAAAAAGACTTTACCTGTGAAAGGTTTTACCCTTCTACAGCAAGGTTGCGAAACCCTGTATTTAGGTGCTGCTCCTCTCTGTCTAGACAAAACCAACAAATCTCTAAACAAAAGATGTCCCTCCAGATAAAATCCTGGTCTTACAAAGCAACAGAGCAAAGCCTTCATCACAGCGGAGCTCCTTGAAAACTGACATAGTTTCAGTCATCAGCATGACTCTTGCCACAATTAACAAGTTTCGACAAAGCAGACAAGTTGTTTGAAGTCAACAGTGAAGAGGTGGAGGCCTCTTAACTCTTCATGAATATCAGTCCTCCGGGAACTGGCTACTACGCCAGCACTGCTTTAGAGGAAAGCAAGGTTTAAGCAGTCAACAAGTACAGCCTGCCTGAAGTTTAAAGGCTTTTGGAATTAGGATGCATATGCAGAAAAATGAAAGGTATCTGGGAGAAAAATGGGTTCTCGTATTCACACAGAAACTGATATGTTTTTACCAAATACAAAAGTTACTTCTTGAATGCAAAAAAAAAAAAAAAAGGGGGTAGTGGGGTGGAACAACAACAAAAATAGCATGTCAGTCTAAATCCTACTACAATACTCTAATTCTCATTCCAGAGAATGGTAAACAGGTTGTGATTACATTACACCACACTCGGTTCACTTGGTGCCCTAGAAATAGAGTACTGAATGTCAGAGCATCTTACAATTGCTGCATCTGTCATCCATTGTCACGGCACTGGAATCCAAGCAGACAAGCAAGAAAGTAAACAAAGCAAAGGAAACAGCACAGAGGTCCCCAAACAAGGGAAATTTTGGAACAAAACATGATTTTGCTGGGTCTTTGCTTTCTGATTCATCACTGATGGTTATTCTTCTGATGTAATTCTTTTTTTTGCAGTTGAAAAAAAGAAGCAGAACTACCTCTTGTCATCAGTTAAACTGCTTAAGGTACATCAAGCCTAAGAAAAATGCTCTGAATACTTAAGGAATAGTCGCATTTGTTTTAATGAAAAACTCAAAATAACTGTAATTTCTGAAATATTTAATAAAAGAAGTTACTGGTGCTTTACTTAATTAAATCAAAAAGTATTTGGAAATCACATACAGAGAAGACCTAGAAAATCACTTACCGGGATAGACAAGGAATGATTTATGTGGTTCTGAAAGTTCATGGCAAAATAAAGACAAAATGGCAAGCCTGTACTACTTTTGGCATACCACTGTGAAGGATTACATACCGCAGAAAAAGGAGGGAGAAAGGAAGGCCAGGATGATTTAATCAACGTATGCTGACATTCCTTGACGGCTCAGAGTTTGTTACTCCTTCACGTTTTATCTGATAACAACAACTGAATGTCTAATTTGTATTCAGGAAGACCGTCTTTAAAAGCAAAAGGGAGAATGAATAAAAAGCAAAGATCAGAGTAGTAAGTTCTTTGGTATGTTTTCCAGGTGTGGATTTTTTTTATGACAAAGCACTAGGTGCTGCAATTAAACTTGTATTATTGGTTTTTACCTTGTATTAGTCAAATTATATCTATTTCATGTTATTCACAATTACTTATTACTTTAACGATCATTTAGCATGATTTCTTACTTAGCCATTCAAAAGCGAGGAAATCTTAAAATTTAGGGTTTCATACAGACCCTCACCTCCGATGTGTTATGTGACACGTGAGCCTATCCTGTTTTACACGTAATCGGGTTATGCTTCTCAGTACAACGGCATTCAGCTGGTTTTGTCACCGAGATGTCAAGTGACGATATTGTCGTTCTGAAGTAGTTACTCAAGATGGAGTTCATTTCACTGAAACATCGGCTATGAGCCAGATGTGCCGTTATGGGCCAGTGGCTGCAGGCTTCCCTTCTGTCACCGGGGGTAAACAGCCCTCTTAACATACAATTCATCTGGACGTCTCCTTTGGGATAAGAAAGGTCACGTCCTAATAATGCCTTTTAGTCTACAGACTGTGAAGAAACCTTGAGTACTAGCAACATCACAGACATCTAAATTCAGTCAGCGGAATCCCATGATAGTCGCTATTTTTAAATACGTTAGTTGTGTAGTCCATGCATTTTACCTGCCTGGACGGCAGCCACCTTATCTATCTATAGATCTGTCTCTCTCTCTAGCTATCTCTATACGTATCTATCGATCTCTCGGTCCATCAATCAATCTATAAACCCAGCTACCTAATCAATAAATACTGGCGTTACAGCAGTACAGTGCTGTCTTTACGCAAGTCCGGTACGACCTCTTCTACTTTGCATGGCCAATTCACAGCAATTTTCATTAAAACACACAAATAAAAAAGTTGCTGGTCCTGCCTCCTGAAGAGTGTAATTGTGAACTAAGTGCACATTAAAAACTGAGATTAAAAAGAGTTTACTGTTCATCCTTTTAAAAAAAAGATTAACTGAGATAAGCAACTGATTCAAAGACAGGCAACAAAAGGCAGGATTTTGTCAGGGTGACCAGCGGAGTCCCTCCGGGATCTAGATCAAGGCTCTTGTTTTCCACATGTTCACAGATGATCCAGAAAGGGGGAAAGACAGAAAGTCAGTTCAGATAGAAGTAAAAGGACGCATTTGGAGGAAATCCGCTATCTTGAGACAGAAATGATGGGCTTTGAAACACACAGCTGGTAATACTTTGGAAAGCAATAAAAAGCAACAGAAAGCGCTATCAAAACGCTGCATAAATCCATCCAACACCTAGATCATTGTGTGTGGCTCTCGCCTCCTCTCCCACCCACACATAACCCACCTCAGTCCCTAAAGGAACTGGAGAAGACAGAAAGCCACCAAGAGTGATCAAACCTACGGAACAGATTCCTCCTTCTGGAAAAAAAGATTGGCAGGGGTGGTTTAACACAAGTCTATAAAAACCAGGAGGGGCACTGAGCAGGTAGTTAGGGAGGACTCACTCATTATCTCTACCAGTAATAAAAATTAAGGGCTATTAGATGAAATTAGCAGGTACCACATTCAAAACAAAGCGAGGTAACTCCTTCCCCCAGTGTGTGACCCACCTGAATGGAACTCTTTACAGGAGTTACAGGCGTAACATGTTACATGCAATCGACACGTGACCACTCGATTTGATGAGGAAAAAAAACCCATTAGGGTTATTAAACACAAAGTTCAAAATGAGTAGAGGCTGTGAAGACTCGCTGCGGGAATTTCTCTGTGTGTCTGCTGTGTTCTCCCCCTCTTCCCCAGGCTTCCACTACTGACCTCTGTTTGGAGGCACGATACCAGCCCAGGCACGGATCTGATCTGAACTACAGATGTCTGAGGATCTTCCAATTTCCTGGAAATATCATTCTTTAACATATGGAAGTGAAATCTTAAATACAGTACATTTTGGAAAGTACATCTAAATAAAGCAAGGTGAGAAAAACCCAAAGTGATAACACACGGGAAGCTTCAAAGGATTACTTCAGCTCCTCTCTCCCCCCTAACATTACCAAAGAAACTAAGCTTTTCAGTTAAAAAAAAAAAAAGCAAAACCATAGGGAGAACAAAGATGTAAGAGAAAATAATTAGAAAATTCTTCAAAGTGATAAAGCAGTAACTCTTACAGGTTAATTTAAACGCTCTGATTTGTAGGCCACTACAGAAATTTTCAGTGGAGAAACTTCGGAGCTAAAAAATGCTTTATGGCATATGCAAGTCTGCTTTCCTGGGCCACCTTCTGTAGTTACCACAGAAGCAGAGAAACCCACTATGAGTCTAAAAGATTATAAAAAGCAAACACTGTATTGACCGTCGGCTGCTGTATGAAGACGACAAACCCACAGCACAGAGATACGTATTTGCATTTCCTCTTGTCGTGGTTTAGGGCCGGCGAGCAACTAACACCACGCAGCCGCTCACCCCTTCCCCCCCCCAGGTGGGATGGGG
>JANZLQ010000061.1:19173699-19198202 GCA_026212715.1 Elanus axillaris | reverse complement strand
CTGTCCAGCTGAGGAGGGGGGAGTGATAGAACAGCTTTGGTGGGCACCTGGCGTCCAGCCAGGGTCAACCCATCACACATGGCTGCGTTCACCGATGGCCATCTGGGAGCAAAGGAAGGCCGGACACCCGTGCTTCCGAGGGCCAAGCGCTACACACACGTGCCGCTCACGCCACACGCCCTTCGCCTCGACAGGCGTTTTTAATAGCGTTTGCATTCAGTACCTGGTGGTTTTGTTCGTGTGCGTTTTTTCCCTTTCTCAGTATTTTGAATGCTGGCTTCAATGTTTCCGTTAAGGGAGCAAGCACCTCCAAAGGCATCGGAGGGGGGGAAAGTAAGTGGCAGGAGCCAGGCGATCGGGAGGCGAGGGCGGCACGCTGGAGCACCCACCGCTGGTGCTGGCCTCGCATCGCGGGTGCTGCTGGGCACATCGCTACCCCCTTCAGAAATGCCGGGAGGAGCCTCTGACTTGGCGTCTCTCAAAGCCTTCCCTTTAAAGGACAACAGAAATTTAAGGGGAAGAAAAGTTTTCCGCGAGCAAGCAGGCAGGACCTGACAGAGCAGGGGTGGGAAGGTGTCACTGCCAGCGCAACGCACTCCCCGCGGCTTCTGGGCCCCGAGCTCACCGGCTCGGAACAGAAACTCAGAGCTTACACATCCCTGCCGTATTGCAGAGGACAGGTGGACTTAATAACTGACATGAGCTCCTAGCCCTTGTGTGTACTGCCATTTTTTCTTCTCCATTTCTCTTCTCCCAAACATACTGAATATATACAGATATAAATATTTCTGTATAAATTCAGTGTTTTGCAGTGAGAAGGATCCCTAAACACCATTTAACGAGATCTTACAAGTTGCTGCGTTTAGAGCCACAACAGCCTCCCCCTTTATATTAAATCATGACAGTGGCTGCTATATTCCGCAGGTTGAGTATGTAATTTACATTAAGTTCTGGCAAACACTAACAGCCTTTGGTGAGGGCACGTTAATGCAACGTAGCTCTGCTCAAATCCACCACTGCTAGCCAACTATGAAAGCCTTGCCTGTGGAAAACTACAAATATATCTTAAATGGAAAATGTAAGAAATACCCTCAGTAGTCTCTTCTGAAGGAAGGGCAGCTTTCAGAAAGGTAAGAATGGCTTTTTAAGAATTTTTATTTTGTGTTCAGCTATTATGGCCTTCAGCACTTCCAGCCGAAGCCTCAACTCACGGACCAACCCAATACAGTTAACTCAGACTAGAATATATTGGTTGAATTAATTTTCCTACATTTCTAGAGGTTTATTTTCAGATACAGGAGAGGAAAAAGTGATAGCTTGCTATAACAAGGGAAGCACATATAGATCATATCGGAAGGAAGTCCGACCTAGAAACAGAAGTTTTAGATAAGCTACAACAAAATGAAAAAGGAAAAAAAGAAAGAAACATAAAGACCTGTTTAAATGTCTTGAGGCTGCACAAGCAGAAGTAGGACATAGGACACAGGCATTTCTATTTGACCATAACACTTGTGCTACATTAACAGTGTTACACTGGATTTTCTCAGGAGACGCAACATGCCTATACACATACTGTATTTCTTCTAAAAATTCACCTGTCGGCGAGCGATGTCTTCACTCACGTGCAGCATTGTAAATTAGTTGGCTTACACCCACCGTTAATGGGAACTTGACAGAGCTAAGCCTCAGGAATCTGATTCTAGTTACACATGGCTAGTGGTCAATGCATCAGTGCAAACGGGCAAAGAAAAAGACTACAAAGCATAAGTATTTGATTACTTTTTTTAAAAGCACAGCTCTGATGGCACTGCTCAGACTAAACTCCCAGAATCGCATTGTTAATTTCCCTCGAATAATCTGCTTCTGTGATTTTGAGAACAAAGAACAGCAAAGCAATGAATTCTCCACACCAATAAAACCAGTGGGGTTTCACGCAATTCCTCAGTTTTTCCTTTAGTTAGAGGGTTTATTGATCACCTTAAAAGACAAGGGCCACTATATCCTACACTGTTACCACTGGGCTAACACCTGGAGCACCTCGGAGCAACCGCCTGGTGATTTTCAGGACAGCCTGATGGCATCTGCTTCTGCTCAACTGGCAGCAATCCCTTCTCCCTCATACCCCTGCCAACAGTTGTGTAAAAGCCCTTTTAACTTCACACCCCAATAATTCGTATCACCTCTGTGTGAAAAACGATCTAAACTTACGATTCATAAAATCAAAAACACATTAGAACACAAAGTGATAATGCCAACAAAATGAGACCCCGTTGATTGTTCTGCAAACGCGACTGACATTTTCCACGGGAAGTATCTTGTTCTGAATAATCCCCCATTATGAAATCCTTACAGTGATTTGCTGATGCTTTAAAAAATATCAGTATTTGTTAGGACATATTTTAAATCAAAAACATAACAGTTTCATTACAGTAAGTATAAAATGTTTCATCAATAACTGTATCAAGAAGAAGAAGCAACAGAAAGAGTTTGAGGGTCTCCAAACTTCAGAAAGAATTTATTAAAAAAAAAAAAAGAAAATAAAGAAGGAATTGAGGAAAGCATTGTTTCTGCCTCTTCAAAAGATTACAAGTTATTGTAAAACTGAGGCTACTTGTAAATGAGCAAGGCACATACCAGGGCAAAGATCCCTTTAAAGACTACATTGCTAGGGAAAAAATTGTACTGATTTGGCACTCTGAATCATACATGGCAACACTTTTGATCCAGTATGCAGAGCTCTCAACCTAAATATGGCTTTGCCTGGAACAGCAAACTTAATGCAGGATTCTGTTGCTCTCAGCCAGCATTAAATGGCAAAGAACATGGCGATGACGCGGGAAAAAAATCTCCTGCAGCCAGGAGAGAAGTTATCTGGGGAGGTTAATGTTCTGCAGTCGTAACCGAATGTCGTTTCAGTGAATCAAGTTTTGGTGCTATGAGTAGGCAAAGACCACAGCGCTGAAGCCTCTGAACAGCACTGCTCAAAGCTTAACCATCCACACCCTATACAGGAAAAATGCGATGACAGCAAAGAAGTGTTGCTTTTAGTTATCTACACACTTGAAACACAAATAATGGCTTGCATTTACAAAAACAAAGCCATTATTTTCTACTAACCATGCCAACTTCAAGAGAAATCTGAAGACATAGGAAGGAAGGTCTGTGGGTAGGATGGAAAATTTTAGAATTTTCCTGAAAATTCTCTATTCAATTTTTGGCTGGGTAACAAACCTATTGACTTATGCTGCACAAATATTTGTTCTTTGTGAAACACAAAGGTAAGACTTCTCATTATTATAAAGTGGAGTAAGACTTCCCTTCAGGGAATGAAGGCCCCCTCATAAGCACTTTGCGAGCACTTCACATTAAAACAAGGGACTCCAGAGTTCAAGGGATACATAATTCATTCTAATCAGATCCCATTTACAACCACTACTGTAGAGACAGCTACAATTATAGTAAACTGCAGACACAAGAAATCCTTCCTGTGGCATTAACAGGGCCTTGCCACTTGTAAATTCTAATCTGCATATATGAGACTCGGGAGAACTGGATTTCGTGCAACACTTGAATTCCGGTCAGTGCCTATATATGCATCACCTTACAAGTGAGTGCTTATGTTACATACCAGTTATAAATACTATTCTATTGTAAGTTATAATAGCGCGTTTATTTTTTGTGATTTTCATCCTGCACTCTGCATTTCTTTTACATACCCAGATGCGGGAAATTAATAATTTAAAACTCACCTCTTGTAGAACTGCATTATTAAAATACACATTTCCTGATGCTACAGGACTTTTTCTGTCCTGAGTCCAAAAAACCCCAAAGGTTTAAGTACAGCCATGCATGAGTTTAAGTCTGCCTGCTATCAGGTGCTTCCTATATACAAAGCAAATCTCCTTAGACGGGACTTGTAAGGAAAGACTTGTACTTGTCCGTTAAAGATTGCAGGCAGCCATCAAACTGTTACAACAGGCATCCTCCAAAATGGAATGGGGAGGAAAAAAAAAAAAAAAAAAGAAAACTCTTATTAACCAAGTTCATGTTCTGGTAAAATTCTTTGTCAGCATACTTAGAAAGCTTTCATAAAGCCGTCACACCTCGAACACCGTCAGGGTGTCAGGGTCACAAATAGAGCGTGCTGCAGAAAGACACCGTGATGGCTCCACGCAAAGCTGACTTCGCTGCTCTCTACCCCATTCCCGAATCCGGCAAGGAGGGAGGGTCATTAGCCAGCCCGCGGAGAACACCCCCAGGCCTGACTGTCCCTGTCCTGTATCCCGGGGGGGCTTCCGTGATGAGGTGCCATTGGAATACAGCTCAGCTGCTCCCAGCCCTGCACGTTAAGAAAGCCCTGCATGTGAATTAATAAGCCCGGCCAGACCCAGAGGGCAAGCGGGGTACCACGCAGGCTGTGAAGAAGTCAGCAGTGGTCAAGGAGTCATACGATCTCGGTTTTTCCTTTACTTACATTACCCCAGCTCTTCACTACCCTCCCTACACAGAATGCAAATTGCAGTCTCCTGCAGAGCATTAACCACATCTCCCTCAGCACAACTGACGTCGGAAGTTTCCTGCATGCCTCTGCAGGATCTCCCCTTCTCCCGTACCACCGTAACTCAGGGCGGATGTGGGGGTAGGTGCTGAGCTACGGACCAGGTCACTGAAATGACCCAGGTTAAAAACCCAAAGCTTTGTGGGCCAAAAGATGTAATTCTTGAAGCGCCTGGTCCTGCAGGCAACCGGACAAGCACGGCTCAAAAGGTGAGAGCTGCGGCACCAGGGAACAAGGGCAGCTGCCCAGGAGCTTCTTAAAATCACCGTGGAGCCAAAGAAAATGCATCACGTAACGATGCCCCCAGCAGAACTTCAGGCTGTGGAAGCCTCCTAGCACTTCTCAGCGTATTAGTAACCCTGTGCAAATCTGATTGTTCCCTTAAAGGAAGGAGTTCACAAATTTTTCTTTAGTTGTTGCTTCATTAGGAAACAATGCCCTTTTTTTGTTTGTTTTCCCTAATGAACATACCTTAGAGCGATCAATCCCTTTTCTTTTTTTTTTTTTTTTTTAAAGCTTGCTTCCTCCACTTCATTAGAAGCATCTCATTTTGCTTTCTAGTCTCTCTCTGTTTCTAAATTACTTAGTGATAGTTTTGGAGGCTTTGGAACAAAGAGCGCTCTTTAAAAAGATGGTCTGTTTCAATCTGTCAGAAAGTAAATTTTTTTCCCCAAGTGTCCATCTCAGGACTTTCTTTTTATGTCATGTAGAACAAACCCATAAAAAACCAGGCCTTCTCTTTTACAAATCCCTTTAAACAAAGCTAGGTGATTTTATAAAGCATCCTTTAAATCAACAGATCCAGGACCAAGTTGAGGCATTTAGATATTTGCTAAAGCTTCCTTTTCTTTAAGCAAACTGATGGCACAGTGACAGTATCTCCCTCTTAAGTTTCTATAAGAATTAGCCTTTTTTTTTTTTTTACCGTAACATGAGCAACTGAAAACCTGAAGAGCCTCTCCAGTCTTGTTCTCTAAACTACTATTTTCCCAGGAAGAAAAAGCCAACCGAACAGATGTAGACAGGAACAGAGGAGGAAATCTTTAAGCAAAGTAACAGTTCTTGCAGGCAGCTACCCTTACTGGAATTCACTTTCTGGTGTAAGGCAAAAGAAGAAAAAGCAGAACCTTGTCCACAGAAAGATTAGGAAATAATGACCATAAAGCTTCAAGTTTTGGCCAGTGACAGAATTTAGAACTTTAGGATGAAAACTTTTTTAAACCAAGACCAAGAGAGAAGGAAGAAATGACACGCACCTTATCTACTGGGAGAAAGTCGTTTTCAACTTCTATTGACCTTGGTCGTAGCTTTATAGGTTTGTCTTTGAAGATATCTCCAAAGCCAACACCCTTGACCTTTTTGGGTTGGATTGTCGTGCCTCCGTTGGCTCCTTCCGATTTTGTGCTGCAAGAGTCACCACCATCACTCTCAGAGCCTGTAGCATCTTTCAGGCCTGTGAAAGAGAAGGACGAAAGACGGAATCTTAGGTCTGAAGCTCACTATTTTCAAAACAGATTGTGACTGGAAAATGATGCTTACCACCATCCTCTAAAGGCAAACTAAACCACAAGAAACAGGTAGGAAAGATGCTCTCTGTGCCATGCGCTCATTTTTTAGGTTCAAAAATCACTTTATTTCATCACATTGGTGTACCACTTAGAACTTACACCAATGCACAAAACATGCATACTCCGGCATCAAAACTTCATGAATGAAGATGGCCATTCCTTGAGTACCAAGAAAATCCTTCTTCCTCAGACAAATATTGTTTGGAAGAGAACTCAATAAATGAAAGAGTTAAATACAGTCGTAGGGCAGCTATTGTATAAAGCCGCTTAAAGCTAACAAGCAGTCAGACCAAGCGAGCTGTACCTTAAATCTGTGTGACTCATACCAAGCCAATTATGCAATTAGTATCTAAAGCTACCTTACCTAACCGGGAAATACAGAGCTGAAAGCTGTTCAAACAAATTTGCAATCAAATAAGCTGCATAATATGTTCCCTGCTGAAAATTAAATCTCTCTGCAGCATAGACAGCCTCATAAGAAAAGCACCCATGCACACTATCCTCTAGGAATGTCATAAACCAAAACCAACATGATTTGCATTACTTCTCCCTGTAATTAGGAAGATTTATCTGCACTGATCTGAAAATATCTGCTGTTTGAATAGCAGAGGCCACAGATGCTTCAGTTCGGTGATGCTTCAGCCACTTTACAGAATGGTGCAGAATCAGGCCAAACAGTCACTGGCAGCAAAAGTGACCCACTGAAGTTGCCTCCAGCTGAAACAGTCCCCTGGATCATTTAAATCTTCCTTCCCACATTACACATTGACTTCACTACGTTTCCAGGAAAACCACAGCAATTGCTGTCCCTACAGCACTCATTCTACCTAATAATAACAAACTCAGATCGTCACATTCCCCTCACAAGCATTCGTGCTGCCACAGATGTGGATCTTACAAGTCAAAGAAAGAAAAATTGCAAGTAACAATCATCTTCTCAATTATGTTTATATCGAGGTCCACAAAATGATTGCAATGGATTTTCATCATAGGAGGCTACCGGTAGGGAAGAAAGAGTCTCCTTTAAAATCTAGACACCTAAAATCAAGTAGAGATTATATACAAATCTCTTTCCCTCCTCCCTGGGGTAAGCAAGTAACGTTACCCCCAAATTATCTGTATTTCTGCCAAAAGGAAAGAAACGGCAATAAGATTGGGCAAAGTCTACTGGATCCCTCTAAAAGGGCTGCAAGTTGTGGAACACGTGGGAAGTTTTAGAAAACCTACAGTTTCTACAATATCTGATGTGTCTAAGCGACAGAAACAGAATGAAGCAGTGTTCCTGAGCTGAGAGCATCTGGGTATCATTTCCAGCCTACCTACACTAGAACAACCCTTCAAGACCAAACAGAGGAATTACCTAAATAAAAAAATATTTTGAAGTCAACTGAAATCTTTATGAATAAAAATTTTAACATTAACAATTGAATCCTTTGCTTTTGTCTCTGCAATTCAAGTGATGTCTTTGGTTTTAACCAAGAGCCTCCATCCGACAACCTTCTGCCACGCTGGTGAGCAGCAGCTTGTTTTGGGGGGGATTCCTCGTCTTCCTGGCCACTCACTGTTCAGCTACATGACTACCCAGGAGAACACAGCATCTTCTTCAAGGGCTACTTTAAGCCTCTCGGTGAACCCCAGAAACCAGCGCCAAGTCCTGCGGCCTACGGGCACGGCTTTGTCATCCAGGACGTGGGGGGCTCATCTGTTAAATTGGTTTCAACACCAGGGCGCTGCTGAGAAATGAAATTAGGAATTATGCGTCAGGCCAGGATTTTTACCAAAACTGTTAAGCAGAAAAGTCATCATATGCTGCTCTGAGATCTTCTGTATCCGAAACACGAAAGGAGTATAAATGCGGAATTAGAGAAAGCTCCCAACTGGAAAAAAACCACCAAAAAGACTAAAGACTAAGGAAAACACTTAGGCCCTCTGGCCTCCTCAGGGCCTGCTGCATCTGCCTGTTGAACGTAAGTAACGGTTCTGCTTCTTCGAGCGTTCAATTTAGGTAGCACTGAACAAGTTTTTTTGCTCCGTAAACTGTGCAGGATTAAATAATAATATTTCAGTTCTTTTCTTCAATATGCAGGGGCCTTGTTCTCTTTACTCGGACCTTTTCAGTTTCCCAAGAAGGGCCTGGGGGAAAACTCTGAATCTGGTTTCACTTGTTTATTATAGTAGTTAGAACGGTAGAATTGCTGCCATGAGTAAAGTAAATTCTGCGCGCTCCTTCTCTTCCAGAGCTCACGGAAGCAATAACCAGGGAACTCGGGCATTCAGTGCCAGCCTGCTCCGGGCTGTGGCTGGCGGGAGGAGAGCGGTTATCTGTAGCACAGACGTTCCACAATGCAGAGGCACTCAAGAGATGCAAGGGTAAATTAGTTAAGCCAGAGGGGTATAAATCTCCTCAGGCCACACAGCAAAGTCACCGCCTCTTTCTTACTCCTACGCCTTCTCGTGACTTGGGCAGTACCAGGAGAAGCTGTAGTGTTCTACTGGCTGGACCTTCCCCAGCTTTGCAAAGTACCAGTCACCGGTGCCCTGGCTGAGCCAGCGGCCAGAACCAACTTCATTACCTGCGTCTCAACGCAAAGAGAATGGCCACCAATTGACTACACGGAGTTACACGTAATATTTCTGGGTATAAAACACCCATAACCCAAAAGACTCGAACAAACCACACAGCGATCATTGCCTCTTTGCTGAACAAAAGATCTTCTTGATATGGGATGGCAAAATTTCCCTCTGGCAAAGGTTCCTTCTTTCATCCTTGCAAAGTCTCCTTGAACTGCTCTGTGGTGGAGGGAAGGAGCAGTGCAGAGATGTCCCTCCATACGTAACTGGATTTTAACTGATAGAAACCATGACTGCTCTTAGCCACTCCCCGAAATAAACGGAAAAGCTATCTTTAAAATAAATTATTAAAATAGGTTTTCTGCATCACTAATTGTGGGAGAAGAGGACCTGGACCTTGAGTAGTGGATGGAAGGAAAATACGGAAGTAATTATGGGAATTACTCAACAGGTCTTACGCGGACTTACAGATCTTTGAAGCCTGCATGAAAGAGATATCAGAAACCTCAAGGGGCTGGCTCCAGTAAGAATTAGGCTTTTGTTTCTGGGTCATCACTTGGTTTTCATTATGGCATCTTTATCTTTTACGATGGGACATCACGCCTTGTGTCAGAAACCTCACCTCAGGCTTACAACAGATTTCCCTGGCATCCCCCATCTGTGCTTGATGATAATCCAAGAGTCATTTCACTCTCTACGCTGCCACAGAGCTTTGTCTCAGTATACAGTCCTCATAACAAAAGCACCGTAGGAAATAGTAGCATTTTTATTTTTATTTCTTTTTAAATGAGGACAGAATGGACTGAAGCGATGCCTGTCCAAACTAAACTGCATTTGACTGGCTGGATACAGAGGCCAGCCTTACAAAGCTCCTTCAAAGTTAAAAGAATTCTTCCCAATCAACAGGAAAACGACAATATTGACACAAACAACACAAACTGAGGAGGCCTCGGGACTTAAATAAATAAATAAGTAAGAATAAAGGCCCTGGCTTTTCCAAGAACTAGTCTGCTCTTCTTCTTATCACTTCCTGGCTGAGGGCAAGAGGCAAAGGTGACAGAAGAGGAAGACGATATGCAGCGCAAACTGGGAACAAATTAGATAAAATGAAGATCTGCGGTAACATTAAGAAACAATAACGCAGTGCTCATGTACAAAACAGTCCTGCAGAAAATAATCTAACGTGCTCTTACTCCTAAAGACGCGCTAAGGACACTCTCTCTTACCTTCCTCCCAAGGCACACCAGATGCACACCTGTGCTTTGTACAGATAAAGAACTTGCAAGCAAGGATTTGCAACACTTATGTCTACCCTTGCCTGACAAATTCTCTGCTCTCATTTATTTTTTCACTGGGTTGTTCCCCGGTCTCCCTCTCTCTCAGCAGAAGTAAGTCAGCAGTTCTCTCGGAGCAGTCCTGCCAAGCGCAGCTGCACTGGCCTCCCTAGCCCTGCCTAGACAAGGAAGGGATGGCCGAGGTGACCTCTCCTCTTAAAACAGAAAAATATCCCTTTTCCAGCTACCTGCCTTTTTCTTTTTTTTTCCCTTCAGCTTCTCGTAGCCTTTTCTGCCGCTACTGCAAAAAAATCCCAGATGCAGCCCATGGATACAGCTGGGAACTAAGCAGGAACCTGAGTGACCTAGATGTCAGATTATGCATTTTAAACACGACATTTTCTTCAAGAAGAGCTACAGCTAGCATGGAGGTCAGGTTGCTAAATGGGCATTAAAAACTGGAGAGCATTCCACCTGCTGCTGCTGCTCCCGCCCGATACACCCACGCAGCCCGAAACAGCTGTGCTAGAGCCGTGCGCTTGAGCACTAAGGTAAGGGCAGCGGCTCGGCAAACCGCTGCCTTTGACACACCGAGCACATCTTGCTTCTCCTTAAGTCTACCTATTAAATACTTCAAATATTGCCAGGATAGCATAAAAGCTACAGCAGTCAGACCTCTCACTATATTTTGGGTTTTTTACATTTTTTTATCAGCAACTTGTCTAGAATCTGTCAGCTCTCTGTTAGCACTTGGAGGGCTGACAAGCCACGAACGTAACTTCAACAAGGTGCTCACTGACGTGCCTACTATCACACCAGTCCTAATAGTAGGGAAATTCTTCAGACCTTTAAAATTTCTCAGGAAGGAGATAAGTCTTTTGGGGCGTCACTTCCCATTTCTGGCTCTATAAGCAAAGACACTTTATTCTCTTACCTAGATTTATTGTTGCTGAATCATCCTTACCACAAAGTTGGGCTCAAATCTGAGCGTTGGATGTGCTTTTACAGTAAGCTCCATAAAGTCTGAACATGAGCAGCAGCAAAAAGTTAACAATTCCCAGGAGCCAACCATTCCCAACTCTTGGCTGGGCCAAGATATGGGACTACTGACATACGGCCATTTAAAAACGCTCAGAGCGGTAAGATTCTCTGCTGCTTTGTGCTCCTTAAAAATGCAAGATAATTCAGTATTCATGAAAATTAAATTCTCACAATGCTATCTGGAGGAATTTTGCACTTCACACACATTTTTTTTCTCTATGGGTATATAAGAGATACTAGTTTTCTCAAGACATTTCAAACACACCATACTCCTGCTATGCCAGTTACAGTTCTTTTGAGAGCAACGTTCTGAGATGTACCAAAACAGATTAGCTCAAACGGGGATTAAAAAGGGACCACAACATCAGACTTAATTCACCAACGGCCCCAGAGCTGCGCTGGCATCAAACCAAGATTCTACAGCAGAAAGATATTTAGGGATGATAAAGGGCTGTGTAAACTGAAGCTGTTAAAACAAAAATAAACAGCTGCGATAAAATTAGCTCCATTCAAAGCAGGAAACGAATTGTTTCTAAATAGCTTAAAATGGCAGGAAAAAAGGGGAATACATTGTGAGCTTTACAGAGCTTTCTATTTTGAGCTGTTATTCTGGAATTTAATTTCTGTTCCTTATTCTGGATTGTTCTCTCTGCAGACAGCTTATGGCAGTGGGCAAGAGATGGACCGCTCTGACGACGTATAAGCCGACGGCGCTCTGGCCCTCTAAGCGCTCTGCTAAGCGATGTAAAGGTCAGCTGTTCAGAGGCACACACCTGGGACGATGCGAAGGATCTGATTTGGTCTGGCGGCAGAGAGAAACGCTGTCAACTGTGTTTAACAGAACAAAGAACCGTGTAAATGGAGCTTATTGGATTTTTGCCCTTTACGGAAGGGCGGGAAGGCAAGGGGAAATATGTCCTTTCCTTCCATTTGGAGAACGACAGTGTGGAATGCCCGAGTGACTGCTCTGAATGACAAATAAGGTGAAGTTATACATGGCAACTGCAGCAGACGAGACAGGAACTGCCCTTCTTCCTTTTCCTCACATACTGGCGAAGACAGAACAAATACCCACAGCCTATGAGGCATTTATCTTGAGCTCGCTTTCTATCAAAGTCCTATATTTTGTTGAAGCCACCCCCAACAACATTCCACAGCGTAATCAAAAAATCAAAACCAGAAAAGGAAGTTGGATTTTTAAATATTACCGTAGAACAAAGCCATGTTGATTCTTCACAGTTTAAAGGTTAATACATTCACATTTTCAAAAAACAAATTGATGCTTCTTTACCAAGAGTGGTTGTACACGTACAAACGGCTGAGACGGACTATCTCCATATTAGTCATTACTTGTTATTCTCAGTTATATTCCTTGAAGAAACGTAACCGTGTAATCTAAACATTTTGTCATTTCCTTTCGGCATGTTTTTTCTCCTTAGCACAACAGCTCTTGCCAGGTAAGAAACAGCCCCAAGATTTTTACGCTTGCACAAGGAATCATGCAGGGAAAAGGGGCGCGGAGTCCAGCACCATGTGGCAGCATGCATTGAGGGCAAGACAGCGCAAGCATCCTCCGCAGCGTCAACACAGAGCCATCAATACCGAAGTTGGTGGCTTCACCTCATGCCCAGCCATTTCCCCGAGTACTGTAAGAGCGAATAGAAACAATCATTCATTCAGGAGCTCTATAACTGTACCATCGCCATCTTCATTTTGGAACTTTTTTTTTCCACCATCCTTGTTCTCACCAAGTACAGGAACACGTTATTATTACATGTGAAAGGACAGGTAAGCAGCCACAGGCAAAAGGATTCTTTACTGGCCACTCACCAAGAACTGGTCTTTTGTGAGACTCATGGAAAACCACTTGGTAGTGGGGACTCCAAATCAATGGAAGGATCTAACAAGTTTCACCCCAGTCAACATAATTCTTCCACCCACCACCCCCGATCCCTTGCCATCTGTACATTAATTCTCCAGAAAACAGGACGCTATTTTTCACCATAAAAATTTCCCTCACCCAATTTTAGCATTGTTCTTTCTCAGATGTTATTTTTCATTGTAGCAGCTGTGTATTTAGTATACGTACTTCTCTGTAAGCAAGTTATAAGAAGTTGAGGTGAAATAAAAAACTGTAACTGTCCTCTCTTCAGAACTGTTAAACTCCACATTTGGGTTTCTCATTTAACTTCACTCACGTTCAGACACCCTTAAATGGGGTTAATAGCATCATAAATACATCAAGCATATTGATTTCTTGGGACTCTGACCACTCAAGGATAAGGGGAGGGTTAAAGAAAAAAAAGAAAAAGAAAAAAAAAAAGTGGTCGAGCAATACAAAACACAATTAAGGTTACTCACGAATATTTCTGTTTCAACGATCCTGTCTCTTCTTCTTCCATTAAATCTAATATCTATTACTGACAGCATTGTGGATCCATACATAAGGAAAGAGAGGCAAATATTTGTCAAATCAAGCACTGTATCTGCCCTGTTCCTCAGAGCATCTTTGAAGAAAAAGAAAGTGAACAAAGAAAGAGAAATTAAACCAGTGAAAATAAAAAAAATTCAGATATCCAAGAGGCATTTTTCGTGGAGGCGCAGGGAAGTTGCAGGATGAAAGAAAAGAGGGCTGCGATCAACAAAATGACAAGTAAATAACTTTTTATTGCTGTGTGTCTCTCTTCACGCAGCATGTGCAGTTGCAAAGATTTTCTGACAGCGGGTTGACGAGCAGGATGCCAAAGGAGTTGGAATTATCACTGAGCAGAGCCTGGCACACCTAATTACCAAAAAAGCCATGTCAGCATATGAAGGCAAGGCTGGGTGTTTATGCAGGAGACAATCTTGCATGTTTCAGTGGAAGGTATCTCTAGAAGCTGCTACACACTAATTCAGCAGCATTTAGCTGTTACAGGCCTTGGTTAAGTAAGAAAACGTCTTCTAAACGCAGCAGTTGCAAAATGGCTTTCAAAATAAAAGGATTTAGCACTTAAGCATGTGTTTGTAAAGTAAAAGCTCTAAGCTTGCTTCAAAAGTTGAGCAACGCTTCATGCAGTGTGATACAGGTAAACCCCGATCACCCTTTGGGCGTAACCGATCTGAAGTTATGAATGGACTCGAGCTTAACTTAACGGAGAAATCGGAAAACTGAAAAGAGAAGAGCTATGGGTTGTTTAAAACAGCCATCCCTAAACGAAAACGGTTCTGTGGAATGCCTCCAAATGATTTTCATCGGAGACATAAACACGTGGGAATTTGTCTAAAAATAAGGACGACAGGTCAGACGTCAAATGGAAGGAGCTGGGCACCCCTTCGGCAGGCTTGCTCCGGAGGAACAGGAGGATGCAAGAAGTGAGCTGCCATTGCCAACAGATGTAGCAGGAAGACTGAGAAACCCTCCTTTTGGTATGTTAGTTTAGGAGGTAACATTGCTGATAGTATCAACGATGCCAACCCTCATTTCCCAGATGACCTGATTTTGCTTACCACCCACTTCAGTCCCAGTTCTGACCCAATAAGCAACGAACCGGCCACAAATGCAGCTGGTCTTCTCAAATGCAGTTTTGAAGAGAAAACAAAATACCTCTGCAACATGAAAAAAAAACGGCAAGTGTCAACCAAATGCCGAGAGGTAGTATTAAACAAGACATCTTTTGTCAGTTTAAAAGCAAAGTTTAGATGGGTGTTTGCCCAGAGCAATGCGAGACAGTCTACTGTGGGTTCGGCTGTCGTCTTGCAGCTGGTTATCAAGCATACTTGTTGTTACCCATCCAGTCCTTGCGCTTTGTCAAATCCCTTTGATGAAATGTTATTTTCTGAGACACGGCACAACCATGGGCCAGTATTATTAACAAGGCGAACTAAATGCGGAGCTCTAGCACAATTGGAAAGGTGACTGAACTCTTCCTGACTTCACTTAGGCTGCCCCTAAATGACTCAAGAAAAGGGGAAGGGCCACTGGACTCTTAATGAAAAATGGGCTGGGTGTGGAGAGCAGGTTACTGGAAAACTTTGAAAGGAAATGTTAAGGCAACACTGCCCAGGATTGATGTTGTGAAATTAAAGGCTCCAGAGGCAGACCTTGCGTCCGATTTGAAGCTAGATCTTAAAATCAGAAGTCAAGCATGCAGGAGATTTACTTCATAAATCCTTATTCTGCTCATCAGAAAGGTGGATTTGAGGACATGATGGTCTAAGAACTCTGCAAGAAGCATGCAATTTCAGTGATGCATAAGCAATCACGAAGACCTTAAGGTGAGACGCAGCAGAAAAATGTGAAGACCACCAGCCACGTGGTCTGCTCCAGCCAGAGCAAGAGCTTGGTTGGAAGCCTGAGAAGAGGTGCAGAAAAGAGATGCATTCTGGTAGACAGGGAGATAATTCTCCATGAGGAAATACTCAGAGCTGCACACATTCACAGACGTTTTTGTTTGAAAAAGGAAGGTGGAAGCGCAAGTTATCGACTACCACTTCAACCGCTTCATCCTTTGCTGTGAACATGCGTAAGACAGAAATCCTCAGAGGTAGGAGAGCGAACACCCCCAACCCAGGAGGACGAAGAAGGGCAGCACAGCTTGGATCTTCTCAAGAGGGAGCTGTCTGGGACAAAAGCAGACGCCAAAGTTAGCACAACATCCCGTTCACCGGAGGACAGGACTGAACCCTTTGTACTTAGTCGCACTGAATGTGAGTCAGTAGGATCTCTTTCTGCTAGGCTTCTTGATGAGGAAGCAGGTGGAAGGACAGATTTCTGTCTTCCTTGCTTCCTCTGTCTTGCAGCTGATGTAACCATCCCCTCTTCTTCTGTATTAGCAGGGTAGTAAAAGCATACGAAAAGCAGCATATTCCCTGCTTCCAAAACGCAGGAGGCAAAAACCTGGACATGAAACGAAAGCAGCTTTGTATCTTTTTCCCTCCTTGGCAGAAAAAAATGTATCAGCCAAAATGCTGTGAGTAATAGCTGTCAAAGACAGAATGCCAAGTGAAGAGCATGCAGTGAATTAAAAAAAAAAAACAACCACCAAACAACAAAAACCCAAACAAACCAAAACCCACAATGTTCTTTAAGAGAAGCAAAAGCGTATTTTATGAATTCAGCAATCACAATGGGAACTTTCCTTTTAGAGCAGAAGGACTTTTAATTCAAAGGTTTGTGGTTATTATCAGCAGCCTTCATGTTTCAGGTGGCAAAAAATGATGGGACTAAACGGTCTTCATTTCAATCCATAGGTGAGACCCAAACCTCCGATGTAATTCACAATTTATTGTGCACTCGCACACATACGTTATGTGGACATACAACATACACATGCACAGAAGGAATGAGTGCATTCTCATTGCATTAACGCTAGGCAGGTCATCAGCAGCAAACTGACTTGAGCTTACAGACAGATATATGCATGTAGAGTAGCCATAAGTGAGTAGCAGTGGCACATTTTACAAGTGTAGATAAATCAAACAAGTACAGAGGACTAAAGCTATTGCTTGTTGATGTTGAAACACACTCACTGTTATAGCGTCTGTAGCTGTCAATCTTTGCCGGTGCCACTCTGTACAGAATTGTCCCTTCAAAGGCAGATTTTCCTGACAGCAGGCAAGAGAAGGAAAGACGAAAAAAAAAAGAGAAGGGGCAGGGTGGGGGTGAAGAGATCGAATGATGGTAAAAAGAAGGGAAAGGAAGAGGTTTTAATCTGTATTTTCAGTCACTAACATATTTAAAGCCTCATTAGCAAAACAACGAGAATATTAACAAAAGTATCTGATTGTACATGAAGTCAAAATATTCTTACTGCATGTATGTCAGATAAAAGCATCTCATGATTTTGCTAAAGCTGTTCTTTACAATGTCCAACAGAATGCATTTTTCTTAGGTTTTGTCTGTTGTCCATCAAGTTGTGACACTTGCAAATGAAATTATTTGTCTGTCTTATTCAGCCTCCTCATGGAGCGCAGGGGAAGCCTGAAAAAAATTATTACTGCAATGATGTACTCACAGTGGCTCAACACTCCTGATGCAGATGTAGTGCACTCGAATAAGCACAGCTGACATCCAAACAGGGCAATGAAGTACTCACATTTCTTTAATATACCAGGATCCTGTGAGCACCAGAAATACTGCATCTTTCCAGGATGACTATCAGAAACGTTTTGGACATGGGAACACTGGTCTTAAACAATGCTTAGTTGAAGGGATAGGACACTAAAACCTCAATAAATCACTTTTTCAGCCAACGGCTTAATCAGGTATTTGACTTGGCACACATTAACAAAAACAAAATAATGCTAAAATTAAAAAAGAAAACAACAAAACCACAAAAACCCCCAAACAAATTCCACTTCCATCTTTGACCTTTAAGGTAACATTTTTATTATCAAACCCATTAATTTCTTGGGATTTTTTCTCTGATAGCAAGGTGACTTATGCTCTGACATTTATGATGAGAAATTCACGTGAAGGTAACGGCATGAGCAGCTGAGGTGGCTTGGTGTTTTTTTTTTGAAAACCCAGGCAAGCCCAAGAACATACCAATGTCACCTTGTTGCCAACCTCACCCAGGTATACCACCATAAAAATTAATGTCTTCAGTAAAATTTTATAGCAAAATAGCCAGTACATGTGAATTGTCCCCAAAGAGCGTCACACCCATTTTGATACCAAAAATGTGTATTTTTTTTTTTTCCCCTGCATAACATTCTGTTGGACTTTCAGAAAATAAAAAGCTATACTCATTTATGTATTATAAAAAGCTCTTTCTTTCTTTGTTCCTGCAGTTTCATTAATAACAAAAGAGACAAATACTTTAAGAACACAGAAACCAACCCCTAAGCCCTAACCTTTTGATCTTGCAACAGTCTCACCTTCCCCTTTGCGGAGCACCCACCGCCTGAGGGGAAGCACAGGCTCCCAACCCTTCCAAGTTAAGGGGCAAGTTAAGTCCCACTGTCAATATTCAGAAACATTTAAGCACTCCCAAAACCAGCCCCAGACATTTTCAAAAAGGGGCTCTTTGTTCTGAAGAAACTCTGAGGTTCCTCTATGCAGAGCGTGAAAAGAAGCCAAGATAATTCCTTCTGGCCGTTTCCTCTGATCTGCCGTAAAATTTACATGGACACAACAAAACCAGTAAAATCAGACAACACCCTTCTCCCCATTGGGTCTGTGTAGGTCAGAGCAGAAGGACAGAGAAATATGCATTTTTCTTAACCTTATTCCTAAAAAGCCAAGTTATATAATTTTTTCTCTTCTGTATTTCTTCCACTTTTGAGTTCACCAAAAATTACATTTGCTCTTCCAAAAAGGCGCTCTCTAGAGAGCGTCACGTCAGTAAAAAGTGATTAAAAGATCAAGTTTAACGAAGTTTAACCAAAGCACTGATTTAACTGTTGACTAAAAAATACTTCTGTTTTGCGCCGTGCTCCCTCTCCAAAGATCCCACGCCACCTTCCCCAGTCTCACAGTAAACCTGCCCAGTATTACCTTATCCATTTTACAAGCTGGCTGAAGAGTTCCAGGTTGCTGCTCAAGGCCGCAGAGCCATACCCCGACCCTTCCTAGGCCCCTCGAGGAGCCGTGTAGAACCTCAGCGACCGCCCGAGGTTCTAGTTCAACGCACAGGTACAGCCCCTCGCTCCTGAGTGCTAACTTCATAATCTAGAATTCATATTCAAGGTTTCTGCCTTGCGAAGTCCTGTGATACAGACATATTCAAACGATGTTTCCAGAGAAACAAAAAGGAGTTACTGCAGATTTGGAGTGCTGTCACGTCTCGTCATCCACGGAGGAAGGCGTTGATCTAGAGGCGTGAACGTACACCCTTTTGAGATGTTACCCAAACATTTCAACAATAGCGCTAGCCTGATGACCACATCTTCCAGGGTTTACTTGTTCATGTTTTATTTTGCGGTGTTTTAACACTAAGCACAGATACTTGAAATGAGATTACCATCCCTAGTATTTGTATGAACTTGCTGAAATTTTTTGCTATCTGATTATGGAGATCTTCAAATCCAGACAGTCAGTGTACCTGAACAGAGCCTCATAAAGCACCATGTGTTAGAGCGCAACACCTGAAACAATTACATATACCATACAGAAAGAACTGAGCTGCTGCATATTTCCCATAATTCTGCTAGGGGAATGCAATTCTTAAATCGATGGTTTTCTTGCAGAAAACTAAATAAAAAAGCATTAAAACCCCAATGAGTATCTCAACATTCCCTGAGTCCCTGTCTCTCTCTGAGGAGGTTTACAGCGTTCTTCTGTTTTATAGATACTTTGCTATTTAGAAAATAGCTCCTAATAACACAGCATCTTAGCTAGCCACAAAGCACCTCCGGAGAGTTAAATTGCATACAAGAAAGAAGAAAACCCATCTCTCAACTACAGTTATCTTCAATTTAGTTAAAGAGACAAAAACGCTCTCTGTGTTACCGATACCTTCTCAATACAAAAATCACAGGTTTTAGGTTCCACTGACAGTCGGAACCAGCAAACAAAACTGCGTTTGAACCAAGCATGTGCCATTACAGACGGCGACGAAACAAGCTAATGCTTTGTGGCTGCTTTTACACACCCCAATATATGTTTTTGTTAAAAGACATTTTTAGGATGCTTATTATAAAGTAAACATTACCAAATTACCTGGGGAAGGAATATTCATACAGATAAAATTGGGTTATTCCATCCTGAACAGCATCACTTACCTTGTTCATTTACAGAGTACCAAACACTACAGAATCCAGAGCTGAAACTACATCTACACAATTAGTTCTTCCAAGACTCACTGTGTTTATAATGAACAAAATTCACGATAGCAAATACAGGTTATAGAAAGCAGTTTGCAATCTCATGGGAATGTGCGACTTCACTTAATGCCCTTTTCCCCTTTCCATCACACTAAAATTGTTACCTTCCTTAAAAACATTTTCATTCCAGTCTGAAGGAGCGTTACCTGTAAATATCTTTAGCAGCACTGACCACAAGACTAGGTCACCAGTGCCACTACACATGAATAGGTACTCCATTACAAAAACAATACGAAAAGTTCTTATCATTGCCAAAGTCAGGTTCTTTACGATCTCATTTCTGTGGGATGGAATAAAGACGATAAAGTTGGCTTAAATGGAAAAATGAGAGGAAAAAAAAAAAAAAAAGAAAAAGAGAAAGTATAACTTTCCACATCTTATTGACGGAGTGAACTATAAAAGGCTTTGGCAAATTTCAGCTGAAATAGGCTTACAAAGATCTTGGGAGTCCTTTCATTTTCGCTTGTTCAGAGATCTCAGAAGAACACTACATAGCAATGAATACCTGCAGCGCTGAAAATAGGAAGACCTTGGCAGGTATTGTGGAATTAGCTTGAAATATGTAAATACAATTGACTTTTTTCCTTTTCACTAAAGACTCAGAATTGACCACTGAATTAGGTAACAAAGAGTATCTGCCTGAAGAACAGAAAAAACCATGAAGACCAACAAGCGTCCATTTCATACAACAGCATACTTTTGGTTCAGGTTATTCTCCAAGGGAAGTTATAAATAGGACAACCCGCTACCATGCTTATACTATTGCAAACTTAGTTACCAAACATGCTTTTCACCTGCAGCAGTACTGGCCCACTGTAAGTGAGAGAACAAAGTCCATGTCCCAGTTCTGGCCTTTTTCCCTTTGGCTGCTGGGGCAGTGGGTGACGGAGGTGATAGTAACATGCTCAGCACCTGGAGGGAAAAAGTGCCGCATGTCCCACACCAATAATTATGAATCCTTAAATCTACTGGAGTCATTACAGAAGGCATGGCACTTTAATCCCTCGTTTAAATAAGCACAGCCACTTTGTAGATGTTTGGTTACTTTGTTCAGTTTCCACATCTAAAGACAACAAGAACTTTGTAATTAATCTTGAAATACAAATCCAGTCATCATCATTGCCTTCTCTGTTCTTGGTCTGTTGCAGCTTGGCAAGTCTTAACACAGATCAGGGAGCTTTGCCAATATTACAACTCAGGTGGCATTGCAAGTAGACACTTAGCACCATCATCTGACCCTTTCACAGCATAAATTAAGAACACGGCATTCAAAACCACTTCCAAGCAAGAGATAAGAATGCGCTACCCCGTCAGTCTGTTAGGGGGTAAAGACACAGGTATACATACAGAACATCAATAATGGTTTTTTCCTTACTTGGCTTTACTTGCTCTTCCTGTGCTATTCCAACGTCATCAGAATCAGACAGTTCCTTTATGAAGTTGGAAGGAAACATGCCAGTCTTTCCATTGAGTATACCTTCCCACCATCCCTCTTCCACCTGCACCAAGGCAAAAACAGAAAAAAGGGGTTTTAACATAAGCAACACTTTACAGAGTTATATTATATACATGATTTTCAGTAACAATGACAGTAATGATTTCGACCAGTTTGTATTAATTTCAGGTCTAAGGAGCACATGGCATAGGTTCCAAGCCAGAAGATCTTTTTTTTTTTTTTTAAAGTAAACCCAAGAAAGATGCATGCACCCATCTGCAAATGTCAGCAGCGCTGACAGCGGTCAGGGGCACGGATGAGCATTAAGTAAAAGGATAAAAGAACAACCAGAGAGCACACGGTGTCTCTACATTTCAATTTTTATGGATGTCAGCTCAATCACTAAATTTTCAGCACACACTGTACTCATGTATTCATGACCATCTTTTTAATGAATGTGATTTGTAGATTATAAGAGCTTAAATTCCCTAAGTAATCAATGGGGAAAGAGAAATACCTGCAAAGGGCTATTCAGAGAATCCAAACTAGGTATCTTAATATAAATCATGTGAATATTCCTGCCTTCCCCATCAAAATCAGAAATTCTCTATTTTAATAATTAAGAACGTTGCTACGTCATTAATGTGTTAACATAAGAAATCCGTGGAGAACAAAGAACAGCACTAAATGTATATTTGACTCTAGATTTGCAAAGAGCTACTGAAAAGCTACTAAAATACATCATAATGATTCGGTCAGAAGGAGGAGAGACACTTCCTAGCCCAAACCAAGAGAAAATACCACTTTAAAATGACAAACTCCCTCCTGTATAACCCATTCAGATCGAACGGCAGCGTCAGGCAGTGACATGACAGCCCTTAGAAACCAGATGCCTTTTGGTTATAATGGGACAGTAAGAAATGACTTATCAGATGCATCCGCTAAACACGCCCTTGACAGATAAATATTCTTCATCTGTCAGACACTGTCCACTCACCAAAAGAAGTGACAGGGGAGGACAGTGTCAGCCTGTGACACACCAGTCTCCAATAATGTTTGGCCCACCTCTTTCCTGCCCCCCTACAAAAATTTTGAAAATAGGAAGTTAACTTCACAAGTTTGGGGTGTTCACATCTACTGTGAAAAAGCAACCCCACAGCATAAATGGTACTACTTAATCATCATAGGGAAAAAAAAGTCTGGTTTGTATCACTTACCTGTGAAAAACTCAAGTTCATAGAAAACAACTCTCTTAATAACTTAGCTACGTGAACTATTTTACTACAAAGAAAACTGTTGTTACTTGAGGAGTGTTTCCTATGCTTTCTCTCCATCTTCAACATTTTTAGCGCTTTCCTTGTCCTCCTGGGTTGATTTTTTGGTTTAATTTGAAGGCAGTTCAGATGAGCACAGCTACTTCCATTTAACCTCAGTACCGGCCTGTGACAAAACCTTTTTTTCTCCGCACCACCGCCCCCCCCAAAGGCATCAGTAGTGATCAGTGAGGTCAAGCACAACTCTGGGCACAATGGCTAATATCTTGCTGCTACTTCAGAGGATAGAATACATACGAATCACTCAGTCACTTCCGTGGGGTGCAGGTTTTTCACATTATAGTATCAACGTTTCTGAAAGGTAATATTTGCTTTTCTTCTCTCCAGACAAATTAAAAACCATATGGCAAACTGAAACTGCATGCCACACAACACTTAGTAGACTCTACCAATTATATCTCCAAATACCTATATATGATATATTGTTATATAGAAAATATACAATATGGCCAAGACTCTTTGAGCTATAAAATATTTCAATTTTTATAACTGTGGTATTCCCAGATGGCTCTACTGACTAGAGCTAAACATTAAACTGTAACTGCATTAGCCAATTGATCAGAAGATTAATCACAGAATTACACAGTTCACAAGATCCCTGCTTTGCAAGATGCTGAGATTATTTGACAGAAATAAGGTGACCAGTATCACTCAGTTCCATCTTTCCCTCAAGTCATTTTCTCCTGCTTACTTCTTCCAGGGTAACACTTCACAGTTTTCTTACAAGTGAACATTAGCATTCTTTATGTGGCATGTTTATGTATGGATCTCTATGTCTGTGTAGAGAAATACACATATACAAAGATGTTTAGACAAGTAAATATAAATTGGATGTGAATATACTCACAGCACTCATTAGCTTCTATGTTTTCCAGCTGATACAAGAATGAATTATCAGAAAATACCATGTCATATTCAATAATTCTACAAATTCAGAAGAATCTAACGCAAACCCCAGATTTTTTTCTGCAAGAAAATGCAGTATCATGTTAGCAAGACATCAGAGGTTCAGGTCAGACTGGGCTTCCCCAAGATTTATTAGGAAATTTTCATCAAAAGCACCCAAAGCTTTAATTTTTTTAAAAAACTATAGCTACATGGTACATACCTTTAAGCCTCAAAACCTAGCAGTTAGAGATTAATCCATACAAATAAAGAAGACACTAAACACCCCCAGGATTTAGTTATCCCAAACTGGGGCAACCCACTGCCACATGGTTTGAAATGCCACAATAATTTCCAGCCAATAAAACCTTACAAATGAAAATCCATTATTCATGGAGGTAATCCCTCCGAAAGTATGAGCACTCAATAGAATTTGTTACTGTACCATTATAACCAAGCGCTTGGAGGATTTCTACAGCTACGTCCTGATTTATGCCCAGCATTCATGTGCTGAACCAGACAATCTAAAAAGGGGAGGATTTCATTCAGCTGTCCACGTCCCTATGCCAGAAAGGAAGTTCTGCTATTCATAACATCCTACACACCGACTGTACGTTCCGCCTGAAAACCCAAGTTTTTAAGTTAGAAGAGGAATCTTTCCAACCTGCCAAATCTAAGTGGCTACAGCCGGAGCGCTTTCAGCTGTGCCGAATCTGGTCCCTGCCTTCCGGACAGGCACGGCACGTCCTCGCCTTGCCGAGCCCCAGGCTGCCCAAACGGCTGTCACGCCACATTGGAAGAGCAACAACATGCAGGAAAGTGACTGAAGGGACTTCATTACTCCACCTTGTAGGGAGTTGCTGCTAAGTCATGTTTAGACTAAAGTCAAGGATTTTTCGGCTTCCCCATGCCCAGCCAGCCAGAAGGCTGGAGGGGCACAAGGAGCTGGGACGGGACAAGCCCAAACTGAGCTGACCCAAAGTAGCCAGCGGGGTATTCCATACCATGGGACGTCACATCTAGGAAAAA
>JANZLQ010000061.1:19154534-19172861 GCA_026212715.1 Elanus axillaris | reverse complement strand
TGTGTCCCCTCCCAGCTCCTTGCGCCCCCCCAGCCTGCTCGCTGGCTGGGCATCAGAAGCTGGAAAGTCCTTGACTTGGTCTAAACATGACTTTGCAACAACTGAAAACAACACTGCGTTATCAAAGTTCTTCTCATCCTAAATCCAAAACTCAACACTATAGCAGCTACTAGAAAGAAAATTAAGTCTATCCCAGCCAAACCCAGGACAATTACTCAACCAGTAGAGCCCTCTTTGATGTAAACGAGGGTTTTGGAAACTATAAACCAAATACAGATGAAAATCTTTCAAAATATACTGTTTTACTTTGTTAGAAAGTGTTAAATCAAATTGTGAGATCCCAGCACAGAATAATAGCCCAGACTAGAGAGACAGTACAAAGTTGTAATAGTTAATTTTACTTACAAATAATAATATAAATAAGAAATCATAAGGAAGCATTCAAAATAGATACCGTGGAAGCGCACCGACAGGGAAACAACACAGAGAATCCTATGGGTGAGACATCCAGACATACAAACAAGAAGTTCTCAAAAGGGTATAGAGAAGCTAGGACATTCAGCTGCTTAAAAATCAACAAAAACTTCTTGATCTCAGCCTATTTCCGTGGCTAACGTACAAAAAACAACAAAAAAAAGAAAACAGTATGACAGCACTCCAAGCCTTCAGGCAAACATAATAGTTCTATTTCAGACCAGGAAGGCAGTTTTATCCTGTAAACTGTAAAGCAACCAAAGAAAACAAAATCCCTATAGTAGGTCACTAGGACTACAAGATTAAGATATCCCCAAATCAAGGAAACGTTCCTCTTTGCGCTCTTTAGGTTTCCTCTCCGTGGCCAATACAATGCGCAGCACCTCCCTTTGAAGCAAGGAACGTCAGAGGGAGCATCAGCCTGACCTGCGGTGGGTGCAACAGCCCTGGCTGCTGCAAGCCTAGGAGCACTTCCCTCGAGGGAACCGGCGGCCATCCCCGTAACTCCGGGTGGGATACCCAAAGACAGCAGGAAAAGCTGAGGCCAACTACCGGCAGCCACTTGCCAGAATATCTAGGACTGCCACAGCTGCTTGCTTACAGCTGGCCGTATCATTCATAGGCTAAAGTTGTTAAATGATTAAAATGCTCAGCTCTTGGGAATCACTGACCTAAAGCGTATTTCCAGTAACCTCCTGCACTCGCCTCTTCACAAGCTCTTCTACACCCTGCAGCTTTAGCCCTTAGGCTGACAGACTACTTACAGTCAGCGGGGGCAAACGAGGGAGGCTTTGAGTCAGGAATGGTTTCAGGTGGAAGAAAGTCTCCCTGGATCACAACAGAGTCTGTCCGGGCTGTTAAAACTAAAACGCAGTCCCAGGAATAAAAGCAATGCCAGAGGAAAGCAACAGGAAGGAGAGAAGCCCAAGGTCAACACATTTTCTTTTGCTTAGAGGGAACTAGAGCACAGAAAGCAAAGGAAAAAACTCCCTTATTTTATAAATTCTAATGGAAGATCTTGAGCTTGAAGGACAAAAGAAATCATATGTTGAAAGGAAATGAAAAACATAGATTCCCAAGAGGCAAAATAAACAAATCGTATTCACTGCCAATGGGAAACGAAATTTTGGAAACAAGACCTGAGCAGAACGCGGTGCCTACAGTGCCACTTGATGGTTTATTCTGGGAGCGCAGTCAGGGACAGCCATACCCAGGAGATGTCAACCAGCCCTTGGGCTTCTGCTACCGCACGTCTGGAAGCTGTTTGATAACTCTGCTGCAGAAGGGAAGAATTAAAAACTGCACAAGTACCTTGTATTAGGCGATCTTTTCAGCCTCAGAATTCTTTGTTTTACAATGTCAAAATGTGCTTTGGGATTTTTTTTATTTGGGTTTTTTGTGGTTTGGATTTTTGTTGGGGATTTTTTAACATCATCTTCTAAGTAAGAAGCTGCAGGACAAAGAAAGCAATCACAAAGAACTTCAATGATCCTATAAGCGCCCTTATTTCCACAGAAAAGCATCCTACCACATAAACTAACCAAACAAGCAGGAGCCATAGAAGTCCTTGGGTTGGAAGAGGATCAGGAAAAAGACAGCATTTCACAGAAAAGTAACAGAGGGACATGGAACCCCAGCATTCATTCCCAGCTCTTTTCTTGCAGTATTATACAGTTCCGTACTTGTGGCACAGACCATCCCCTTGCCACTATTAAATATTCCCCTTTCAACTCTACAGCTGTCAAAATAAGTTACTGTAAGGGAAGTCCAGCCCAATCCTCAGTGTTTATCCTGTTCTTGGAAATGGGTCGAACCACTTTATCTCGTAACAAGAACAAAAAAACCCCCACCAACCTCGCCCAAAAGTAGCGACAGATTTGTAAAAATTCAGTCTGCATTTTTATAACTCTAAATGAGTTACAGGATTTGATCACGTAATAAATGGCAATGTTAACTAAAAGTCAGTGAATAAGCTCAGTGGTATTACAGCACGCCTCACTCAAAGACTTAGTTGTGAGCTTAACTCCATGCGCCACATATTGCCAAAAACCTGACTTCTCAGCAGGACGAGGCCACAAGGTGTATAGCAGCACGACGACAGACTCATCCCAAATGAAAGCAGGCTCAGAACTGTTGAACGACACACCAAATATCCTCACTCCGACGCTACAGGTTAATTGTCTGGCACCCCATGCGTGTCTAAGGGTGAAACATAATTGGAATTCAGATATCTGCATTTAATAAGACGATTAGTTACAGCTGTATTTTGGGACAACTGTAATTAGAGTTATAGCTAATGAGCTAGGAAAATGACAAGCAAAAAGCTATCAATCACACATTAAATGTGAACGTAAACAATGATGAAAATGCTTCTCTTGTTGGTGTCAAATGTACTTCTAATTTAAGACTGTTAATTAATTTACCATGGGAATCGGTGTCTGTGTAGTTATGGGAACCTCTAGTCTAACAACCACCATTTTAACTGTTGCGATGAATGCTTGATCTTATTAATTTCTGACTATTTAGAACAAATAGGAAGGACCTGTGAATTCTGAACATACACAGTCTCCAAGGATACCTAGCCGGTGACAAGCCTGGTTTCTCAAAACTGATGCTTGCCACTGCTGTTCTTCCAATCCACTGTACAGTCCCAAACCACTTCTGCCACACCAGGAATTTCCAACTGTACCTACCACAACCGCAGACACAAAAACCCTTCCAAAAAGCACCTTATCCAATCGGTTGGCACCAGGATCTGGGGCAGCTTTAGATGCTGCTGCACCTCGGGTGTTGGTTAGCACCCTGAAGCAGAGGTGGGAGAAGGGAAGACATCCTCATCCTCAGCGTGTCACCGTGTGCTACCAGCGTAACCCACTTTCACCGGGGGGCTGGGGAAACCTGCTTGCGCACTGATGGAGGCAGCTGAGGAGAAGACCCGCGTTCCCTTCCGCCAAGCCTTCGCTGGAGGCAGTGACCCTCAAGGGGTTCGAGGAGGAGCAGAAGCCGTTTCTTTAAGGATGAAGCCAAATTAGCACAGTACAACAGGAACCAGCTTTTCTTTGCAACAGGAAAAGTTTAATGAGTTGTCACCCGTAAGTGACACTTTAAACACATTTTTTGCGAAGTACCTGCATAAAGATACATAGACCGTATTTTGAACTAAGTATGTTTTAGTTTGCCTTAAGTCAGTTAGGAGTCCATTTATTTTCAACTAAACAGAAATCCACAGAGATTTGAAACTACTCATCTAAGTCAATTTAAAACAAATCAATTCAACTGATGCAACTTTCTTAGGATACAATAACATACTGCCTGTGAGAATCTGAGACCTTCTGCTCATGAATAAAAAGATGGGGTAAGAGAAAGGAGCAACTGGAAAGGGAAGGTGAATGACCGTTAATGTTCCAGTTACCCACTGAACCACTGTAAATAATGGTGAAGATGCTATCATCCGATTTTTCACCTTGAGTAATGGTAAACAAAATGGATATTTTGCAAGAATCGCCTCCCATTGTCACCTAAGTGAGAGGGGTTTTTTGCCGTTGTTTTGAGGGTTTTTGTACAACAACATAACATGATCTTCGCCCTTGCAAAAAAATCTCCGTTTTCACAACTGAGGAAGCCGTATTTTTTGAATAACAACTCCCTCACGTCAAACATTTATCATTTGAAATAAGGAGCATCGTATAATGACATGAACGCTGTGAATCCTATTTCAATGCAATGACTCTTTGTGCAGCATTACTACAAGCAGACGGGTAAACAATGAAGTCAGTACACTGGTTGGTGCCACTTTCTACATCAGATAAAGTCCCTGTTTCAAAAGAAAAATCTGCCCTACTTTTTCGAGGAATTGGCACTACTACGGTAAGGGCAGAAGAGAAAGTAGAAACAGCCAATGTTGAACATCAACTGCTTGGTATCAACCATGATGGAAAACACAGGTCACAACAACACTTCCTGAGATGCTGAGAAATTTTCCTCTAAATGCCTTTATTTTCCCTCTTCCACCAGCTGATCTAGCTCCAGAAGAGCCAGACAACACCCTGGATCGCATGAACGCACCAGATGACGCCTGAGGCACAGCTTATGTTTCAGTAGCTGACAGAGCAGGGTATTTTGTAAGGTCGAAGTGGGCACAGCCTCACCTGTGTGAGCTGTTGTTCTTCAGCATTTACTTATGGCCAGCGATTCCAGCTAGCCATGAGCAACCCTCTTCCACACTACAGTAGAACTAATTCCAGTTCGATGCTTTTTAGGACTGCCAGTCAAAAAAGCAGCCCTAGATAATATATTTTCTTACACCTCAGAATCCACAAGTTATCAATGGTTTCTTCAACAGTAGCAATTCAAGGTACAATTATGAGATTAAGAATACAAAGTCCGTAATTGGCAATCCAAGTGGGTTTCAGAAACCACGCCCCTAACTATAAGCACACACGTGCAAGTATAGGAATATTTCACTTTCATAGTTCTACATCTTTCTATTTTATTGCAAACATTTTCAGTCTTATTTGGATTTAAATAGATCTGTTATTTATAATTTAGTTGTTCAAAGTTATGAGAAGACAAGAGATGCATTTCGTAACAGAAGTTGAGTGTCTTATCTAAATTATTTAATCATACAACTTATTCGGTAGAGTTAATTTCTTGGCTGGGTGCTAGGAAGGGGTTTTATTCTATCACTTTACTCTTGAAAGACACAGACTTAAAAGTTTTAAGTAGGGCAACTGACGGCAGATACTAGTGTGGCCATGTGAGGTCAAATATACTTAAAATTGCGTGATGAAAATGGCTTGTGCTGCCATGAAACTCATTATAATATCAGGTTTACATTGTCTTCAAAATATTCTCTTAAATATCTTACAACCTTGACATACCCCATTACAATTCTGCTCACAGACAGAATAAGGCTGGTTAAGAGACACATCATGTCTGATCCCGGGAAGAAAGATGCGCAGAGCTATTGCGTGCAGCTAGGTTAAAGGAAAACCAGCGATCACTAAGCTTCTTACATTCAGATGTGAGAATTTAATCTCTCGTAATAAAATGCTGGATGTCATGTACATTGCAGTAGAATTTTAGAATTCTTTTAGAACTGATTTCTTAAGTGACAGATGCAGGAAAAAGAAAACTAGTCAGATATCCTTGACAAGAAAATAAATGTTGACTTACTAGCTGCTGAGTCACAGGGAAAAAAATCCATCAAATAAACGATACAAGCTGAAACACACCTTTTATTGCCTGCTTGAGCAGACTAAGGTCTTAGATCTTTTTAAAGCTAAGTAAATAAAGACTAAATCAGTTTGAATGCATTCTACTTAAAGGATTCATGTTAGCATTTTGACTTTTGATCCTCATGCTATGAAGCTCAAGAAGCTATTTCTAAAATCTCTAACGGAACAAAACGGAAGATAGTGGGAGTGAACAGCATTCCTTGATCCTACAATCAGATTCACCCATGAAAAGAAAATTCCCGTATCTCTCTCCAGGCTTTCGTAATTTGGTCCCAGTCCTTCTAAGAGATGTGCATTCATCTTCCACATCCATTTCTGCCCAAAATAACTGCATCTTAAGTCTCTGAAGAATTTGTTGTTTGTTTGGTTATTTTTTTTAGGGTTTTTTTTGTCTTGTCTTGGTTTTTTTAAACTAAAACGAAATTGTTAAAATTTGCAAGCAAAGATGACAGAAGGTGAATGTCATGGCTGAACTCCAGAGGGCTTCAAGCAAATTTCTTAAATGTGTTTAACTCTGTAAAGGTAATTCTTCCCTGTGACTGGCTTACTAAAATTGGGAAAAGCTTCTTCTGCTATCATGTTGATTCTTCAGAGATACAAACTCAAGAGCCCTGTAGCACACACTTCAAACTTTTTGCCTGAACAGAACTCGGAAGCATCAACTGATCAAGTAAAACCAGCAGGAATGCCATGGGGACACGCCCCACTCCACGAAATCCATAAGCAACCCCCCACACCCTCTCACCCCCAACAGCAACCCAAGCCAGACCCATCAGTATATCAGAGAAGAAAAACTGGTTTAAATTATGTCTTAAAACACACTCTATCTAAGTGTTCAGCACGCAGAAGGTAGGTCAAAACTGCACGTCTGTATATTCCGTTAAAAGATCCGCTCACCTCTCCCACAACTTCAATGATGTCGCCAACTTTTAATTCCAGTTCATCTTCATTTTGAGGCATATAACTGAAAGCCACCTGACATCTTCTTCTTCTGTTTCTCTCTCCTGGTGGAAATGAAGGAAACAGGGAAATTGTAAAACTAAAACAAAATTCCATGCCAAACGCAAGCCAGGGGAAATGATGAAAGATAAAATATTATTCTTTGAAAAGCACTATTAAAAGAATCTGAGTGTTTGCAATGCTTAGTATATCTGCCTAGAATCAGATTTGTGAAAAGAATTAATTACAGAAAATTAATTTACAACTGACCCCCCCCCAAAAGCCCCCAACAAAATCTTTACACAAGATTTCTGGTACATATTATTTTCTCAACTATTTTTATAATTCAATGCAATAAATAAATAAAAATAAATTGTGGGGATTTTTTCCTTTCTGTAATAATATTTAAGAGCCAAAATTTAAGTAATAGATTGTCCTTCCCAGTGACAGGATGGACAAACTTCACCCAGAGGATCTTTCCAGGTGTATTTGCTATGATTTCTCTTCCAGGCTAATGCTCTATTGCTCTACACATGGTGTAGGCAAATCCAGGAATTGGGAGGGGTGGGGAAAGGATCCAAAACCCTGTGGCTTTCGCTCATGTGGAAATAAGCTCTCAACTGATTATTTTGTCCTGTATCTTTTTATCCACAACTCTTTCACAGGTGTATAAATATCTCTCTAACCTTTTATATATTTGTTTGTTTGTTTTCTTTTACAGGTATATACACATACAGGTATATATGTATGTACATACATATGCACACATATTTCTAAGGTACATATTTATGCACTAATATCGGATTAAAGAAAACAGAAGGAAAACCCATTAAGACAGGCTAATTTTGATAATCAACCAGCTACTGGAAATGATGCTACCAGCCGTCTCTCTCTTCAGCTTGGCTGTCCAGGCTCCCGTGAGAAGCTGGTATGAAGGTGCATCTCTGGACGCCTGCCTGGAGAGAGGTTGAATTCGTAGCTCTGAATAGAAGTAAGACCCCTCACTTGACCCTTCTGCCATCACAGCTTTAAGGCAGACAGACAGACAAATGAAAAGGTTCCGTTCCCGAGCTGTTTGCCAGATTTGCTGGCTTGCATGTAATTATAGTTGTATGATTTGCCGCAGAGCGGACGAGGGAACTTCCCTAAATCAAGTTGCCAAAGGACAACTTACTGACATGAATCATGACCATGCTGGAATGCGGTGGAGGAGGAGAAGGTAGGAAGAGAGAAACCATTCAAAACACAGGATTCACTGATTTACTCCCCCTTCTCTGGAAGACATGCAGCGTATACGCCATGCTATCTTGTATTATTTATATACACGTATCCACACAAACATATATACGCACACGTCACTCAAATAAATGTACTTTCTCTTCACTGTTAGACATGCTCAATACACACCAAATCGACTGTGTGAACACTGTCCAAGAACAGCCTCAATCTGATATTAAACTACAGAAATGGATACAGTCTACTATTTCCCCTGCAACATGTCTTGATAATCCTGCTCTAGGGCGAACAGTAATGAAAAGTTACAGAATTTTGTTTCTAATCTATTAATTGAAACTGGAGAAAGAAGGGAGAAGGGAAGCTATTGAATTTGGCTTTCTGACAGTATTTTTCACAGCCGCTGCAATCCTGCATGAGTGGCAGCTTTCTGAATGTTAAAATTAATACCTTAATGCAATGTAACCAAACTCGCTCAAATTGGCTGTTTTTTCCACCTACAGATGACTGTTCGTTCTTCACCATCTAAACTAAAATGGTCCTAAATGACAACTTTACACAGCTGCATTCAAAATAACTTAAATATAATAAATACCTTCCACATCGAGTGCTTCTTTCATTGTGCAAAAGAGGCCGGCTATTTCCCCTAAAGATAACATTCCCACTATGATTTCTAATATCAAGCAGCAACTGACGTGCTGATGTTACCTGATGTGACAGATGTCAGTTGCCACTCTACTTAATAATCAATATTGTGTGACTCTTGGAGAGCATTTCTGAGATTGCCAAGAGAATAAGAAGTAAACACAATTCGGGATGTTAATAATAGAACTGTATGAATCCTTCCCCCTCCCACCCTATAAAGTTTTTTTATTACTGTATAGAAAATGTAGCGAAAGTCGGCATTTATCTCCATTGGTCTCAGGGCTGTCTCGCTGCTCTCCCTCTCCTCCCTGATGTTTCTCTAAAGAAACACCTAAGTGGAGAGCAGTAAGCCAACAAGAGGCATAGACGCGATGTACCAACTAGTTCCTCCCTCTGCTTTAATGCAAGACAACAGACCCAGCAGCAAATCCCTTTGGTTTTAAGGAGAAGGTGCCGCTGGACCCCATGTGGACCCTACTGTTCGGAGCACTTGAGCAGAGCACAAGTTGTGAGAAGAGCTCTACGGTCAAGGGGTATCTGGTTTGCTTATGCTAAAGCAACTTGGGTAATACAGCAGCATCAGCTTTCCAAGGAAACAGAGCTGACGGGAAAAGATGTCACCAGTAACCAAGCCGTGCATATACAGAAACCGTTAGTAAAGAAAAACTCTTGCTTTTGCAAATGCAATATTCCCAGCCCGGCATCACCGATTTTTTTGTCTGTTTCTTAACCAGCACAAAGTCTCCAAAGGCAGCACGGTCAGCAATCAGGAAGACACATGCAACGACTAGAGCGTTTTTGACAGAAACGCTGAAGTCTTGGTCTTCTCTTGCCATTTCCCCTTTTGCTAATATTGCCACTTATCGCAGAGTATTAGACAGTCTATCCTTTAACTGCTAGCCGTCCGAGAGCTAAATGGCACTTTGTGCTTTTAAAATGTAAGTAATCTGACCGACTGATGTAAAGTTAATTTTAAACTATGTAGGACAGCAATTCTGCAATGAAGACGGCAGGTACTTTCTAATCTAATCCATTTTTTTCTTACTTGTAAATTGATCAAGAAAACATTTTCTCGGAGTTTTTCTTCTCCACATTTGAGCATAAACCGAGTTACCTGCAAGTGAAGCTACCATGTCGTGAAAAGGCAGGTAATAAACCCAGTACTTCAAAATCAGAAAAGGTGTGCTGCAAAGTCCTTGCTGGGTTTTGAAAGGCTTAAGAGAAGACCCAAAAAAAAAATCAGTGAACTTTTACTGCCCCACATATAATAATTTTTAGCAGGGAAGCTGCTGCAGGCAACACGGCACTGCGCTCTGCCTGCTGGTCGCAGCTCTGGGCTTTTTCGTCTCCGGTAGCTGTGGCACAACATCAGGAGTGTTTTGAAAGCGAAACACCTATGAGCTGCAGGCTGGGAACTCACCAAGCTACACTGTATTTGGAACAAACAACCATACTGAAATAACGCTACTCACCCTCGTAAAAAACACTGGCTCCCATTTACATAGTTATAATAAAGCCTGAAGGAGAAAAAATTCACGTCCCTAATTTGTGCAGTCCGTTCTTAAAACAAACCAGGCAGCTACAGAGAATTTGCTGTGCCTGTACAAAGGGGCTAACAATCCAGTGACTCAAAGCGTACTGCATCCGAAGCGACGGCACCAGGACCTCAGCACCGGTGCTGCTGAGCATGCCCGACTCCGCTCCGCTCCCTGTAAGGGCCGTCTCAAAGGCACCGAACCCTTACAAAGCGTCTGCAGATCCAGCAAGGGAGGAAAGAGAACGGACCTTGCATGCGTCGCTGCAGGTGTCACGTCACGACGCACCCGAAGAGCGATGCTGGCTGCCTCCTCATTTTCAGCTGTTGATGGCCAACTCCCGCTCTCCCCACCCGAGGCTACGGCTCCCTCTGCCCCGAGAGGTGAGCTGCTTCTCCCACCGCTCCCAAAACATGTTCCCTCGGGGAAAAACCTGGTAGCTTAGCAGTGTAAGCAACAGGCTTTGCTAAACCAGCTCCCTCTTGGTCTTCGTCCTGAGATTCACCTATCTTGTTGTAGGTGTCCCTCAGCCAGATGTCTAAATCTGAGCCCATCACTCAGGATCGGAGAGAACCCAGTACCTCCAGAGGGCACTTAGTGTCACTGTAAAACAGACAACTACAACACATCAGATGAATGACTCTCTGGAGGTGCCTTTTTCTACTGGTATGGCTGGATCAGACCTCAGCATCTAACTTTAAGAAGTCTAAAGTTAGGTCAGATGGAAAGAGGCATGAACATACATTTAGAAACGTGAAACACACAAATCTCCGAAGGCACAAATCCAACTCGTTTCAAAGTCGTGTTTGATCAGATTCTAAAAATGCCGTGGTTGCCTGTGACAGCAGGAGACCATAAAGGGGCTCCTTCCAGGTGTACACGTGCAAGAGAGCGCACTGATTTCTAGACAGCTGAACACCCCTCTGGCACTAGCAATGAAAATAAAAAAAAAGAGGCAATGACAAGGCTTCAGTGCTTACCTTTGTAAGGGGCACCAAAAGCCGGGGCATCGCTACACAGGAGGTCACAGTGGTACTTACACGCTGCCAGCCAACCCAGGAAAGGTCACAAACTGACAACGGGGGGTTCGATGAAAAGTGCGGCAGCGGCAGGATAGATAGGAAGCAAACTGCTTCAAAACGAACTAGAATTTTCAAATCCAAACTGCTTTTTTTTTAAGCTTAAGACCTCTGTCATGAAACAGATGTTTAGATAAGTATGTGCACGTGTGAGCGGGTTGGATGGCGATGTCCACGGAGCCCACTCTTCACTGACGCCAATGTCTTTGTAGCCTGTCCTGTCAGTGAAAACCACATCGTTAACTTCACTAACAGGCGGTTCATCAGCTCTACATAATAATCCGCTTTTTTCCCCCCACAAAAGAACAAGGACAGCAGTCCATTTTGTAACACAATACAACTATTCCATACGGTCAAAAAACGATATTCAACAAAATCCATCAGAGAACAGAGCCATGGAGCAGATGTCTGTCCCTCTCCCTGCCGACAAAAGTCATACCTAAACGGCTGACAATCTCCTCAAAACTAGTTTTGTAATTGGATCTCTTTTTAAAAGAGATGTATCGCTCTCATTGTGGCTCAGACAAACAACGCGACCCGCTTGTTCCTGGATCTCTCTTATTACTGTTTTTTAATAAAGGAGTGTTGCTATAGAAATTGCACGGGTTAGGTTGGGGAATAAGTCAAGGTTTGCCATGTGAGGAGCCTAAGGACATTTCTGCCACACCTAAAAAAATTCAGACGCTAAAGCACACAGCAGCTCCCGCAGAGCCATGGACTTCCCTCTCCTGCGGCCGTGCTGGGCCACGGAGGGAAACTGAGATCCACTGGGCCGCCCTTCAGGGAGACGCAAAGCGACCAAAGTCAGTAAAACCGTTTGGCAAAGAAGCCCCTTTCAGGCAAGGCTATCAGGAGGAAAACGACAACTCGGAGGAGAAGTGTCCTGTCTTCTACGTCAGGTGCCCCTGCAGGCGGCATCATCTGCCCATCAGCCTCAGTCGCACCTCCCATCCTTCCAGCTTTCAAATCTGTGTCTGTGGCTGGGGAGAACTGGTTCTGTGCACAGCGTCTCCCGATTAGACAAGCTGGGGTGTGATATGACTCAGCTAGAAACCAGTTCTAAATTTAATGTGCAAAAAGACAAAAGGCAACTATTGTACAACTAAGAGAGGACATACACGCTTTTAGGTTGCATGGTATTGATTTCAGCGGTACTGATGGAGTTCTGGCACGGCTGATTTGGACTGCCAGCCTAGATGGTATCACCGTTTTTTTTTTTGTTATAAATCATTGAATTGTGTATATTAAAATACAAATGTTAAGAAAAAGGTTGAGCTACAGGCTTACTTCTGAGAAAAACTCTTCTTAAAACTACTACCCTCAGCAGGTGCTTTTGAGAAACGGAAGTTACCTCATCAAGAGCAAAGAGGTAGTTAGCATTAAAAAAGTTAACTTTCTAAATGGCTTTTTTTAAAGCATATTGAAGACAATGTTAAGATACTTCAGATGTGGATTCTGTCACTATCTTCCACAACACAAGGACTCCACCATCTTATACCCACCCACTCGTAGAAACACAATTCTGATTTAAAAGGCACCGGAATTGTCAAGTTCCAATTTCCTTCTTTTCCTGGAGGATTTTGGCAGTGCTTTACTGCCCTGGGATGTGACACATCAATTCCCACTCTCTCGTCACCCACATGCTGTTAGAAGGGTGAATGCTTTTGGATGGATGACAATAAAACCCTGCTGAGGTATGTTTGTTCCCCGTCTAGCAGAAAAGAGAAGTAAGCTGGGTGTTGTGTCGGGTTTTTTTTGTTTGGCTCAGGGGTTTTTTTTTGGTTGGCTGGTTGGTTTGGGTTTTTTGCTTTTTGTATTTTTAATTTGTGACATAAGTCTAAGAGAGAAGAGAAAGACAAACTGCAAGGAGGGGTGAGGGAAGACGGAATATCTGAGGTGCTTCCAGGACTCTACCAAACGGGTTATGTGAAGCTGCTCTGGTCTTCGACACGCAGATGAACCGGGAAGGGCCCTGTTCTGATGTGTGCAGCTGAATCATGGACATTGCAGGACTCCATTAAGCACCATTAAGCCACAATGCAATATGCCGTCACTGCTAGCAATATATTAGTCTGAGTGTGTTCGTCTTCTACTGCTACTGAGGAGAAGGTCTGTCTTCCCTTGCTAGACTCCACAGCAACACTTCCAGGTTTCAGCCATCTGGCTGCTGCTGTGAATTTTATGGCCAAGATTTGTCTGTGAGGAACCTGAAAGCCTCTGTCGGAATAACAGCAAACCTCATATTGTTCAGTGAATTCATTCTTTTGTGAAAAGCATGCAGTAATATCCAGGCCTTCTACCGTGTCTGAATCTTTTGCATAACAGCAGTAATTACTGGAAGCAACGTGGTACCCGCAGTGGTCATATGGGTTTAGGAGAAAACCATTAATTAACTGAGAAGTGGAGCGCTTCTGTATGCCACAGCAGGAGCCAGGCTTGTCCATTTGACAGACAGAACTGAAATACTAGTGAAGCCGAGATCCCTGTTTAAGCCTAACCCAAAGCAGAAGGAAATCCTAGAAAAGTAACTGTAAACAAGCTCAAAAGACACTTGCACAGTTTAACCACCAAAATATTCTTCTTTCTGAGTCTGAAAGTTTTAAAATGTGTACTGAAGGCATAGAAACTTCTGCAAGTGCAACATCAAGAACGCAGTCAAGTCATCACCAGCAAATTCGACAAAGCGAGTCCAAACTCCAACAGGAACACTTGGCTTTGCCATACAAGCTGCATATTTTGTACTCTATCTTTTAGGGGGAAAGTGTAAAACACAGTTTTAAACTACACATTAACTCAACCACATGCAGAACTGAGAATACTTATGTTCATCAAAGCTACTAGTTCTAGTACCTGTATCTTTTAAACTTCACAGTGTAAATGATTATTTTGGATTAGCACTGCGGGTGAAATGCTTCATCACAAGATGAAAACTGAAACTTGACGACAGGATTGCAAACAGGCTTTTTTAACTGTACTTTAAAAGCAGTTACACAGTCCCGGTAAAGACCAGACAAGCTCGCACAGCTTCTCACCTGCTTCCAGAGATGCAAAAACGTTCCTCAGCAGCAAGCGGTGCCTCTAGACCAGCTTTTGCCAAATGACGCGTTCTCTTGCTGTTCTCAAAAATAACAGTTTGCTGCTCTCGTCTAGCGCCTTTCACAAGCAGTAAACTGCAAGGAGCCGCAAATGATTCTGCCCTCATCATAACGCTGGGCAAGCCAAGGCATATTGCAACAGAGTGGCTTGCCCCAGTCATCCCCAATTTGGGGACTTAGTTCACTGCCACATGCACTAGGTCCCACCGCCTGGCTCTGGGGGGCCCGGCTGCCCCTTACGCAGTCAGCACTTGTTGCCATGAGGGGGCCTGTTACCCAACACAAGATCTTGCACTTGCCTGTATATTTGATTTCTTTTACAAAAAGTTTGCCGCAGTGTCTAGCCTACAATTCATACAAAATGACTGTATAAGAAGCTTTAAGAAATATTGCTACAGATGCAATAGATATCTGTAGCAAGAAATTAGCTTTTAGAAAGAGCAAGAAGAAATACACAACTTTGAAATATTCTTTCTTGGATGGCAGATGAAGTTTCAAAACGCAAGAATGGAAACACAACAAGATTTGCAAAAGGCCCATAAAAGGCCTTTTCTCTCTCTATTCTCACTGCATACATCTCATGTTGTCATGAGATAAGCCCAAAATATTATCCCCTTAGCCGGTTTTGAGAGAGTGGTCAACTACTTATTGCTTTTTTGCATTGATCTCTAGAGAAACCATTTGCCTAAACCAAAACTAAACATGAATTGCTGTTGCATCTTTCCCACTCCTCTTATGTTCTGTTCCATCACATAATTCACACCGCTTAAACTGCCTATGCACAGTAGCACTTAACATACAGTAAATGAAAGCAAAGAGCTCTAATTTGTTGAACCACCATACACATTCAGTTTACTTTGTGTTCTCCACTCTATAAATAAAGGCATTTAGATCAAACCGCATGGATTCCTACACAGTAATCTCCAAAAATACTGACTTTGTACTACAAGCTTGCTGTCTTGAAGCTGATTTCTGTCCAACTCATCCAAAAACAAATTTCCAGAACAGCTTTAAAAAGTATGCCTTTTTCTTAAAGAATGCTAACAACCCTGCCACTTCCTTTTTAGCTACCAGAGTGTCAGTGCTTTTTGACAGGTTCTCAATCTCTGTAATGACATTACATTACAGGTCTTGCTCTGACCTCTGCTACATCAGTTTCAAGTAAGCCTCTCTTATCAGGGCAAAAAAAACATTGTCAAGATTTTATGTTCACTCCAACAGGTAACAACATACATTAAACAAATGCCCCAAGAAATGTTGGAAAGATGCAAAAAATACAGCAACCAATTTTCTGGTTGCTGCACTCGTGAGAGCTATTTCACAATCAACACATGCAATAAATCTACAAGACTTAACAAAAAAAAAACAACCTCTGGGGCACTTAGAACATCAGCCAGATTTTTAACCTAGAATCTTGTTCTCCTCTAGAATATCTATACAGTTTAAATATTCACTTTGAAGCCATTGAAGGTAACAAATTTGAACAAAAAATATCAACACATCCACAGACAGAGCGGCCACTTCACTCTTCTGTTCAGCAGTGTTCCTAAAATCCAGGAAGCTACATTAAATTTGCCTTGGAACACAAGCCCCGACAAATCCTAAATTCTAGGAAGCCAACACGTGAAGCTAGGAGAAGCCATGGTAAACTGGGAAAATGAGTCATCCGGTCTGGTGTAATGGGTCTGATTCTGCAACACTCACACTGAGACCAGTAGTCACGGGCAGAAACACTCAGGCATGCGTCTCCCATGGCAATTAAGCCATGACATTTTCAAACCCTTGCAGGGAACAGAGCTGTGGCAGGGCTGCTCGCTGGGCTGCTGACACGCAGCAGCTCCCTGTGCGAGGTTATACAACTACCTGTCCTTCAGCTCTGCTAACAGCAAAACACACCAGGAGGCGGCCCTCAATTGCACTCCTCGTGTTAAGATTTGTTATTATTTCTCAACTACCATTGTGAAAATGATATAATCCAAAATAACCTGCCGTTTTAAAGGGCATGTTATGCTATACTTTGTTATTTGAGGGTTGCACAAGTGTCCAGGAATACATGTTCAGAAGAGCAATAAATAAATATGATTAATTTAAATAAATCAATTATTCTTGCTGCTGCTGGCCCTTTGAAGCCCCAGGCACCATTAGCTCTGCGACGGCTGAGCAGAAGATAGCTTTCCCAAAAGGTATCTCAGTACGGAAAGCGAAAATTAACATTCCCTGTTCCACAACATCCTCAGAAATGAGTAGTGCCACAGTATCCACACAGGGCAGTTCATTCCACAAGCACAGGACAAGTCTTTCTGTATCAGGCAGATCAGATGTGTACCACTATCCCCCAAAACTGAGCAACAAATGGGAAAAAAGAAAGAAGGTAAAAGGCCCTCTCTTTCAGCAAGTCACCATAGACCAACACCAGGCAATGCTGGAGAAGAAGGGGAGCCAGTTCTGCAGCATCTTTAGCTTTTGGTGGTGAGAAACTCTGAATGCCACAGAAATTTTCCCTTATTTTCTTAGTTGTTCTCATCAGTTAAACAAGCCTCTGTGGTATTTATAAGCATTCATTTTTACTAAATTAAACTGATGTACTATTAAAAGTTGATGGCTCATGGTAAGAAGGCTGCTAGCAATTTAATTCTTTGATATAGTGTCATTTTCAAAAGACGCCACACACGGATCATGTTGCTTTGGTTCTTCTTCCTTTTACTTTTTCACAAGATTCTCACACATTCAAAAAGCTGTAATTTATCAAGGGGGTGTTTAATCAGAAGAGCCAAAAGGTATAACGTTCAATTCCCTCATTACTGCCGTGTGCCTTTAGTTCTCATGGAAAGCAGGCTTTATACCTCAAAATCCTCTGCTACGAAGCACATCCAGAGGTTTTTAGACCCGAGTGTAAGGGATGTGCTTGACCGCAATCATTAACGGTAAGCCAGCCACACACATCACCATCGACAAATCCAATTGTCCATGGTGAGCAACACATTTTCTTCAGTGCTGCAGAAAGAGGAGTGTGGCGCTTGGCTTGGCAAACCAGAGAACAAGATTCCACTTCCTGAAGATAGCTTAAGCATTGAACTTCATAGTGTTGATATTATGCTGCACCTCAGTAATTTCATGTCAAACCCCCTTAAGATTTTTTTTTTTCTTGCTTCCAGGCACGCTCAGCTGAATTCCTCCACCCTGAGTTTCAGAGCTTATCTTCGGTACATCACCTGTTACAAGAAAAAGTTCTTCAGGACAGTTTAGCTCCGTAGTCGCACCTCCACAACTTCACTACCTTCCAGCAACTCTGACGAGAGTTCCAACACAGGTCTGTAGAGGGATCCCAGGCAGAAGCTGAGAAGCAAATTAGAGAAGTCCTACCGCATCTCGGCCTCTCAAAGTATTGCTCCTCTAGTGCAAGCCCACCTGCCACCCACTGGTTTGCCTTGCTTAAGAGCATCTATCCAAACACAACGCATTCCTAAAGGTCTGTAAAACCCTCCAGGTAAGACCTGCATCAAACAAAATTAACGATCATTGAACAATTCTTACGCCACCCCCCAATAGTGCATTGCTGATAAAACTGGAAGAAAAGTGACGAAGCAGCTCAAAAAACTTGCTCATTAGCATCTCGCACTGCACCCTGTACCTCTCAGGCAGTCTCAGACATCAGCACTTCACTGGACAGTCCAGACAGAAGCCAGACATACTACTGTTTCTTTTAAAGCACGAGTCTTATTACAAAACACTTCCTAGGCACTAAAGGCAGAACTTTTAAATTATGCTATGTCCATTGAGTTATGCTGTGGATGCTGGCATTGCCGTGGTTTCACCCAGCCAGCAACTAAGCACCAGGCAGCTGCTCGCTCACTCGCTCACTCCCCCCCCAGTGGGATGGGGGAGAAAATTGGAAAAATGTAAAACTCGTGGGCTGAGATAAGAACAACGTAATAACTGAAGTAAAATAAAATGTAATACCAACAACAATAATAAAAAGGAATATAATTTTGAATAACCCAATCCAAAACAAACCAAGAAAAGACAAGTGATGCGCAATGCAATTGCTCATCATCCGCTGACCGATGCCCGAGCAGCGATCCGCCCCTCC
>JANZLQ010000061.1:19123722-19142347 GCA_026212715.1 Elanus axillaris | reverse complement strand
AATTGCCTCTATATTCACAGGGAACAATGTAGAAATTATCTCTAGTATAAAAGAAAACTAGAGCACTTCAGTAATATCCTCACTATACAAATGCATTTATATAAAAGGATAATGAATCCAAAAGCATGGCCCTATGATGCGAGGAAGGATGTTCACACATTAGACAACTACCCCTCATCTGAATGCATCTTATTCATCAGCTCCAAAATTAGCTATATTACGTGCACATTAAGCGTCCCCCTCACTTTCACTATTGAGAATTATTTTTCATCAGAAGAAAAGAATGCTATAGAGAATCTTCATTTTTCCATGTATTCTCTATAGGTAGCATGTATAAAATAATACACTGCTTTGAATAATCAAAAGGGAACTTTACCGAGTAGAGGTCTTTCCTCTAGCATGGGATAGAGTCCTTCTCACCTGCCTCCAGAAAAAAACCTGTTAAACCACTACCGATGACACACACCACACACAAACACGCCAAGTTTCTTTCTGGCTGCCACCCACAACGCCAGCACAGACTGGTGTCTTTTCCTGCCTCCCTGAACTGAAAGCAATGCCTTTCAGTGCCGTGTAGCTTACCTGAGGGTAAAAATTATCCACGTATTTATTTTCAAGAAACAGTACTTTTAAAGGAAATATGTATTATCGGAAGCACTACTTATGCATATACAGATACAGTATTTAAACTCAAAGAATAAATATTTTGCTGAATTTGAGTTTCCTGTGCCATTAATTTTTTATGTCTCATTTTGGGTTTGTGTCATATGTTGCATGCGTATTTTAACCTTAATAGGCTGAGAAGTATGTTCTTGTGCATATTTGTGTAAACTGTATATTGATTATACAGAAAATAGCTGATCTTAAAAACCAAAAGGATTTTTTTTTTTTAGCTATGTTTTTTTAAGCTATAAATTCTCTGAAGTTGGCAGCATTTACAAGGGAACACCAAAGCCTGTCTTGGAGAGGGCCTGAATGTATAAACAGCAGAAAGATAATCCAACCAAAAGCCAGATCAGTGCCTTCAAACTTCCCGTGTTTGAAAGGAAAACCAAAGCCGAGCACATCGAGGGTCAGACACCTCATCAAACACTTGACTGGCACACGACAAAGGCAGTTGTTTGCACTAGGTTTAGTAATAAAAGATTTTATGAAGGAAATTTTGACATTTGCCTTCCTGCTGAAAAATACAACCAGAATCATAGCTTACATACATTACTTAATATAAAACTTGGAGTTGACAGACTCATATGCTGAGTCGCCATCAGCTTGGTTTTTTTAATAAATGGGGGGTGGTTTTGTATCCAAATAATCATAAAACTATTGAACAAAATGATGAAGCATTTTTCTTGTAGAATACTTTTCCCATTTCTCTAACTTAAAAAAAGTAAGACTTAAATCGCAGTTTTGCATACAACAGACTTGTTACTTATTCATAACATAAACCTATTATACCATCAAACCCACTTTCAGAAAACTCTCTGCTTTAGGACAGGATGCAAATTCTCTTTATTATTTCAATGTAGGGTGGAAGGTAAAGTAAATAACTCTCAAGAGAACTGAAAAACCATTTCCTTGCTTTCTGTATTTGGCTCTGATTAAGAACATGTAATACATGATGAGCTGTTCCAGATTTGCTGGCTTGAATAACCTCAGCACAGACTGCATTTACAGTTTACATAAAACAAATACATCTGGCAAGGCAACGTATCTTTTCCTCGAATATGTTTACTTGTATAACAATTGTTGTTAGTTGGCTTACAAAATACAGCCTATCAACTGAGTTTTGTAACTTGGCCTAGGCAAGTGGGCTCCTATTCCCAGATACACAAAACAACGCAGTGAAATGGCTACTTAAAAATAGGATACTCAAAAATGAGAGCAAAACTATCCTAAAATAAGCCATAGCCATTTAACAGTGAAGCTCACTGCATGCAAGTTTCCATTATGTCCCTTTTCACCTGGATGAAAATCGTAGTGAATTTATGACAGATCTGAAACAGTTGCACAACGTTGGATCTGTTTTCAGAATTTGAAATTTAACTTAGAGAAAAGATGGAATTTCACTATGTTGAAAAACATTTAAGAAAAAAAAGCCACCAGATATCTTTCAGTGTTTTCCTACTGCAATACCTGACTGTAATTTTCTTACGTTATTAAATAATACTAACAATAGCAATAATTTCGCTTTTCTCAAACAATCTGAAAATGTTCTCAGGAAAGAAAAGGCTTTCCCAACCTGTTATTACCAGGTTGCAACAATGCCAATTCTAAATAGAAAAAAATGATTTATTTTTTTTTTTTTAAAGTCAGCTTTACGGAAGTTTAAGAACAATAGTTTCACATGCCAACCAAAAACTCTGGACCAGTGAAAAGACATAGTAAGACCCACACCTGGCGAGGAAAGGCTTTTCTTGGCTTATGAACCGTAGGAAGAAGCAGAAGAATGATCCCTCCTGGGTTCTGGCAAAGGGTACGCAAGCCGGCCACAGCTGACATTCATACAGCCTTTTCCCTAGACAGGGGCCGATGAGGCAGCACCTGAAGCACCAGCAGCAGCCGCCCTGGGAACGGGCAGGGAAGGCACAAGGACTTCGCGTTCCCCGATCCCCGTCTCTACGCTCCGGCAACGGTCCTTTTCTGAGCCTTTCAGAGGTGAAGGGTGAAGCCACTGGAATGCTATATGGAAATGCTCAGTTTCCTAGATGTTAACTGCCATCGCTACCGTGCTAGAACAGATCTCAACACCTTTATGAAGCAGGTATGAACCCAGGTTTGCCAACAGGCAGCCTGAGGCAGAGTCACCTGGAAGTTAGGAATAAATTTGGACAAGCCACTGCAATAAATCAGAAAAAAAACCCTCTGCCTATCTAAAAAATCAATCCATATTAAGATATCTGACCTTGGAAATTAAAGTGTGGTAATTTAACAACAGAGTTTAAGTGATTTAACAAAAGTCAGGCAGCAACTCTGTGGCAGACCTAGAAAATGAACCCATTATTTCTTAGGTGTAGCCCTAACTGCTAGATCATACTTGCAACCCTGTCAAGAGAGGAAGTACCTACAAATATTGACTCTCACAAATATACCAAGGCCAAGCGTAACAGAGTGTCCTAAATTATGTCCACCACAGCAATGATTTCTACCGTTTGCTTCCATTAGGTCACTAGTACCTGTGGTCAGCAAGAAACATTAAAGGATGAGAAACGTTCTGTTATTGCTGCTCCCAGTGAAAAGCAGACAAAATCAAACCCTTCCATCTTCTCCTGGTCTTTATAACAAAACCCCAAATGATTCACAGATGGCAACCTCCACCTAATCATACCGCAATCAGTTGCCACCCTCACTATGTAACGGCAGTACTAAGCCAGGTAGGCTACTACTGGTGGCATTACATCAACTTTAAATTGTTCCTAGCTTAAATCTGCAACCCAAAGTAGTCACGTCCATTACTTATTTAATGAAATAAGCCTTTATAAGAGGTATCTCAATTTACACTGATTGTATTTCAAGAACCCCTAATTTCAAATCCAGTGCTTAGAAATAAGTAGCATGAACAAGCAAGATATGAATTTGGATCCTAAATATCTTTTTTGTTTAGAAATCCATTCTTCTCCTCTTAGCTACTTAGATGTTTCTTACAATAATTTAACTATTTTCTTGGAGTACCACTGCTGGACACTCATCAATATCCCTCAAGGAAAAACTCTCTACAAGCCAGAAGCCCAGAAGGCCAAGATTCTTCTGCTCAAAATGTAAATGCCTGCTAAAGTGCTGCCACTTAAATTAGGCCAACCAAGTTAAGTAGTAAAACTGTGCGACGTAACACCACAGCAGTAGAAAACCACTTACCATCATCTTGGTAATAGAAACAATGCACCAGCACAGAATGCTTCACTCCCACATGACTGGATCTACTCTGAAGTTCCAAGCAGCAAGATTACATTGCCCAAGCAAATAAATATTACTGCCTACTATTTTCACTGCTGAACAGTGCCTAAAGACCTTTAGATGCTTCCCTCTCTTCCTCACTTCCTAACAACAAGGAGGGGGAAAAAATAACAACCCCTCTTTCGGGTCAGGTCACATTCTGTGATCAGTAAACAGATTGAAGTAGGGTTTAATAAAAATCACAGCACAAGAACACTTGAATAAAATAATCCCTGTGGCATTTGGGGCTCTCTTTCCAGTAAAATATTGCAACAGCTTCCACAAGGAGATTTGCCACATAGATCTTCGAAGACTCGTTATTGCGGAACACAACAGTAACTACCTGCTTAGCAGCCCTCACTTAAACAAGGTTCGTCAGGCACCGCGCTAAAACCAACCCAGACAAAAGGAGGGGAAGCGCTGTGTGCATCCTTAGCTGCACTGCTACATTAGGGTACGCTGCAACTGCTTGCTCTGCAAGAATGGAAATGGCTGTGGAGAAGCAGCCAAAACGAAAAATGTACTAACTAGCCCTGACACTATGTAGAGGTAGCCATGAGAAGTGCAATCCCCACCAATGAAATTCAATGCAATAACATCCTAACATGAAATCTGCTGTTTCTAAACCTAACCCCTTCCTCAAGCTACAGATCTTTCTGTCAGTCTTTCCCTCTCTCCTTTCAATAAACATGAAGTTTTGTATTGTCCAGCTACAGACAGAAAAAGAGAACTTCTTTATCTCCTGAATCCTTTAAACCTGCTGAGCCGGAGGGAAGAGAAAGGAGGAGAAAGCCTGTGCTCTAAGTATCGTATTTGGAGTGTTATCCCCTTGTGACTGAACCACATCTCTGCATCTGCCACAGCTATTAGCCTTCTCCAAATAGCAGCTGAAGCAATATGGAACAGACTTGGTCCCTAGATAATTTCCCAACTACTCGTACAGTTCTGTATAGCCGCCATGAAAAAAAAAATAATTCTTGGTAATTTAATTCTGCTGTTGCTTGAAAAACCTATGACCCAAAGCAGAAATGCTGGACGTGTCTTCAGATTCAAGATGACATTGCGAACTCAAAAGACAAAGCTTTCTGAGATTTGTTTCCAATTTTTTGTTTCAGAGGACATCAATCCTTGCAAAAGAGGTGAAGATTATTCCCCCTTGCGTTTTAAAGGAAGTCATACATTTTGCAGAAATTATTAAAACTTCCTCACTTGCAGTTGCAAACCTTAGGTTTATGGCCTGTGGTCAAACTGTAGCTCAAATACAATATTCACTGATAACATGGAAGAGGAAATTTCCATATGCATAGTCCTAACAGTATAGAAGACATGCCAAAATGGAAATTACATTACAGCAATGATTAATGACAGCAGATTATTCTGTATAAGACAGCAAGCAAGAAACCATCCAGTGAATTCGCCAGGAAAAAATACAGCCCATCTCTCGCACACAGCCAATTGTCCTCCCACAAGCAAATAGGAAGGAGCATAAACGTAACCTAAAGAAAAATCCAGCTTTTTTATTGCCAACTTTTTGTTTTGTTCTGATATTTCAGAGAGCAAGACTGGGAGATAGGGAAAGAGACAGAAGATCTTGAGGCTTTCATTTTAGCAACTCAAAACCCTACATGGGAGTCTGCACTGGGAATCAAGCCAGTCATGAAGAACACACATTCCAGTCTGAATGGATAGTCTGAAGATAGTGATAGACACTTCCCAGGAAACTAATGCATTAGCTTTATGTTCTCCACTCCTTTTTTTTTTTTACATTTCTCTGTCAGTAACCAGTCTCTGTCCCAGATAGAACACGAATACGAGAATGTGGACTGACATTGCTGTACAAAACGCTCCATATATGCAAGCTGTCAGTTCCTTACTTTAATGAGCTTAAGTAATCTCCTCATACAGCTTTCCTTAATTAAATGTATCTATGAAGGATTTCTTTAAGAAGAAAGGGATGTCTGTGCAAATTAACGTGGAAATATTAAACATCATACATGCATCCATATGCCAGTCTAAAAGGACAATGAGATTTCTTTTTTTTAAATTATTCCTGCTATGCCTTTACAGTTCAATAGACTCTATTTCTAGAAACAAGGGAGGTTTACATTTTGTTCCCTTAAAGGTCTGAATTTAATCTGTATTTAAGCTTCCATATACTGTACCTTTTTTGTTGGTTCTAATAATTGTCTCAGACAACAGTAAAGGGCTTCCATTGGAAACTTCATTTATAGGCTTCTCTGGTGGTTTGTTGGCAGTATTTTCTTTCTTCATGTCCTTCTTTATTTCCTGCAGAAGAAAAGGCAGGTGGAGAGGGAAAAGAAAAAGAAGAAACAGTTAAAAGAAGGTATTACACAATATTCTATATCTCAAGCTCCCACGATTTCTCAAAACTTCTGTGTACACACCCCTGCCTATTCTAATGCTACCTCAAAAACTCTTTATAAGTTGAAATGCCACAACATGAAAGTCATTTTCAGTAACTCTTCTAATGGATATTACTTTTTATTCTTTTTAAAAGAGGTTAATTCCTTATTTATGTGAGAGAATTGTAGGACAGCTTTGCAAATCTCTTACTCAAGATCACCAAAGCTGAAAGGTGAGGGGATGTCGGAGGGAAGACTTTTCAGTTTACCCATCAATTAGCTATACATTTGACGCACAGGCAGGAAGAAAAAAGCGAACTAGGAAAATATGACAAATGTTACCGTGACTGGCAGAAGCATATAGAGAGCCTGCTGTCAGAGCCGTTGCTAACACTAACACATTTTGCAGCTGACTACCTTTTAAGGTGATTGACTTCTTCGGCAGAACAGAGAAAATATATATGGTGGAGTTTCATGAAAGTAACCCCCAGAAAACGGCTTCCCAAGACTTCACAGTCAGAGCTTGAGAAGATGCACAATACCTCTCTCTCGGCTTCTTAGGCAGACTGGAAAGGCCTAAGTGCTTCGTCGTCTGTACCTACCTCGCCAAAGCATCCAAAATATCACAGCCCTTCACAGATCCCACCCTGAAACACCACTGAGGTAAACAAGTAGCATTACCTCCGCTTTACAGACAGATGACTGACACACGCCAGAGGCTAAACCATTCACTTATAACCACGTACCAAAAAATAAGGAAAAAAATAAGTCTGGTTTTAGCTCCAGGCACCGTCCTAGCTCAGGACTGCAGAGCCACTGGGGCTGGGAGGGACCTCAGGAAGGTCTCGGCTCGGCTCTCCGGCTCAAAGCAGGGCTACTCCGGGGCCAGCCCGGACTGACCCAGGCCGTTTGCCCCGCTGGGTCTTGAAAACCTCCCAGCACCGAGACTGCACAAGCTCACGAGCAACCTGCTCCGCCGCCTGACCGCCCTTCTAGTGACAAAAGTTTGCCTTATGCCCAGCCCGAAACTTTCTTGTCCAGTCCCATCTGCTCCCTCCTGTCCTCCCCACCGGGCACCACTGCGAGGGGCCAGGCTCTGTCTCCCGAATACCTTCCTTGTACATACTGGAAGGCCCCTCCAAGCCGTTTCTTCTCCAGGCTGAACAACCCTGACCCCCCCTCAGCACGTCCTCACGGGACAGGCGCTCCAGCCCCCACAGCCACAGAACGTGCTCCAGTTTATCAGCGTCTTGTCTTTTACTCAGAATCCACATCCCACCCACCACACGGGATGCCGTCTTCTGGATGCGGGCTAACCAGTGCCAGGGAAAGGAGGATTATCACTTTCCCCAACCTGCACGTTATTAACGCAGCCCCGGACGCTGTTGGCTGTTTGACGCCAGGGTACAAGGCTGGCTCTTGCTTAGCTTGCTGCCCACCAGGACCCCCAGGGCCTTTTCAGCAGAGTTGCTCCCAAACCCATCAGGCCCCAGCCTGTACGTCTGCCAGCAAATTCCTTGTTCCCAGGGACAGAACTGGTATTTTGCCCAACTCACGAGGTTCCTGTCTGGGTCCCTCTGAACAGCAGCCCTGCCTTCAAGCATGTCAACTGCTCCCTCAATTTGGTGTCACCTGCAAGTTCGATGAGATCTTCTACATCGAGCAGGCACCAGGGACAGGTGATGGCTTTGGACAAACTATTCCCCCCTGTAAAAAAACTCTACCTCTCCTCCTCTCTTTCAACGCCTATACACTCACTGCCCTCTTCTACATCCCAGTGCAGCAGCAACCTCCACCATCCCACAGCACTGTACCATACGCAAGAAATACTGTAGATCTTATTTAGGTTTCCGGCACATCAGACATGAGCACTAAAGCATAGAAGGCAAATTTCTATTTGAAGTTTCTGAAGTCGTCATCTGAGAACAGCAACAAGCAAAACAAGAATATCCAAGTTACTCTCTTTATGATGCCCTTTAAACCTGAAATTCATAATTGTTTTTTTAACCTTTTATTTCTCCAGTCCAATTGGTATTTCAAAGCTGAACGATTAGCTATACAACATTTATACAGTCGTCCGTATCTGCACAAGGCATTTACTGTGTATCAGTATTCCATGACCAGAGATAAGTTTTATAAACTGCTGCCCACTGAGGGTACGATGAACCTTTTATCTAGTGCCATCACACAGGTAAAATAGTATCTAAAATCCAACTCATCACAGTATCCATCATAACTGAAATAACAAATGTGAATGAGTATGTGTATGAAAGGTGAATGCGTCCATGTGATAGATGCTACTGTTGTTAGAAGAAGAAATACTGCACACAGTTCTTGTATAAAAGTGAACCACGTAATAATTTAAGCTCAATGCATGCATTTATAAGAAACTGTTATATCACCTTCTGAAAAAACGGTCTAGACTAATACATACATTATCCCATGAGATTTTTTCCACAGCCTTAAAAATTAAAATGTATAACAAATGAGTACACCCAAAGCTTGTTGTATTGAAGCTTTAAATTTTGCAGCTTGGTAACAAACTCACGGTATATTAAAAAATTATCTACAGTTTAAACAGAATTTGTGAGTCAAACAGCACTCTCATGTGAACAAGACCACAAGACAACAGCCTACAGAAGACCCCGTCTTGCCAGAACTTGCTTCCTGTGTGTCATTAGTGGGTTATTTTCCATTCTTTATGTCAGAATGTAATTAAATCCTGAAGTCACAAATTTTGAAACAACAGTATGATGTCTTTTATTTTTAAAATCCTATTTGCAACCTCAAAAGTGACAGAGAAAGTTGTCTGCTAGAACAGAAAGCCGTGCCGCACCCTCAAGTCTCCAGATGAATGACTGTGGTGCCTTTGCTGCCGCTGACAGCTTTTTGAGGAAGCCTTGTTTGGCTCCTGAAAAAAACAAACAGGAATACAAGCAGCTGCCTCCCAAACACTGGCATTTGTTTGTAGGGTGGGAAGTCTTACACTTCCTTTCTTGTCCGCTGTTCATGGAAAAAAGACACGCATGCCGAGTGTCCACTAAGCCGAAATTCACACAGAAGATACAGCACCTTCCAGTCACCAAAATCGTCCAAGGATTGTTTTTTTTCCTACCTTTCTAGTACTGGTTTGGGCTACTTTTCATCACGGTTTCCTTTGATACTCATGAGAAGGGTCATAATTTTTCATAGCTACTGCCCACAGTAACACGACATGTGATCAATCCCAGCAGCTTGAATTACAGATCCAGAAGGGAATTGAAAGAAGTGGAGAATTCTCTAAACAGTGAAACAGAAATGAAGCAAAAGCCAATCCAGCTGTACTAAGCTAAAATCTTATCAGAAACATACTCGTACTTAGCAATAGCCTATGGGAAGCCCCTATCTAAGCAGCTTAGCACACATTCTGCAGTAGAGAAGTTATGGCAGCTTTCAGCCACTTGTGCACTTTTTCAATTCCTGCTCTTATTCTACGAACGGCACAAGACTTAAAAAATACACAAAAAACCCAAACAAAAGCCCCCCACCTTAAGCAGCCTCACCGCTGCAGCCTGCGGCAAACACCGGTGCCAACATTACATCCTCTGCCTTTAAGCCTCTCTCTAGCAGGTTGCTTCTGCCTCGGCGCTGTCGTCTCTTCTACACCGCTCACCCGCGGGGACCTTAGGATTTTAGGACTTTTCCTCAGCCGTGGCTCAAAGAGAGGCAGGGTGCTGGCCCTGCCCGTGACCATCTTCTTCATGGCTAACGCACCTCCTGGTCCACAACACCCAGCCCTCTCCCATGCAGCGCCTGAGCATGGCTCAGCAAATAACCCAGCGCACAGGCAGTTCCCAACAGGCAACGTGGAAGAGGACGGAGGATTTCGCCATTTGAGTTGAGCTGTGCCTCTTATCCTCAGGACAAAGAAAGGGACCCTAGTGCTGTAAAATTCAGAAATATTGACATAGCCCTTTGTAGCTATCCCCACTCTTACCTGCGGTAAAAAATAGGGTATTACTGTAAAACACTACAACACCTTACTGAAAACTGCATTTCTGCTTGAAAAATGGAGCAAAAACAAACACAAACAACTCTGGCCACCAAGCCAGCTCACTTCACCACAAAAAAAACACCGAGCGTGACTACCTCACGTATTTGGTAAACGATGCAACGATAATGGCCCTAAAAGCTTGGTGCTCCATCAGTGACGGTTACAGAAATCTCTCTACATAAGCCACGCATTTCTAGATTACCGTGGAACAGAAGCCTACCACCTGAGGAAAGAGTAGGCAAACGAGCTTCCAGACCCATGTGTACCAAAGGTGGCCTTTAGGAACTTTCTCCAGTGTCTGACAACCCATTTCTGGTTCTGGTTTCAACTTGAAGTTTGGAGATATTACTTCTTTTAATGAAGAAATTCCATGCACACAAAGAAGTAGAAAGCCAACTTCCACTTAGCACAGCAAGTCCCCAATCTGCCACGGGTGGTTCAAGAACAGCTGAATTTAAATGCTAAAGGAGGATGAACAGAAACTAATAATCCAGCTGTGAGCTCAGGGACTACTGTTTCTTGAAGAAGGAGCTTGTCTGTGAAATCAGAGGAGAAACAAGAAAGGTAAGAGAGTTTACTAAATTATACTGCTCTACAACACTGGGGAAAAAAACCAACCTAGAACTGGCTGTCTGCCCAGCAAGGACTTCAGCGTACCTCCTGACCAGGATTCTTGAACTAGTTCCTGGTGACATTTTGACTACCGCAAAGGTACCCACACCCTGATCAGACAGGACCACCACCCACCGTGGGCCAGTCTGCCCTTGAGGATGACGTGGGGGACTGGACAGGTACCGTGGGACATCTGTGGCATGCCGAGTCTCGCAGAAGGACGCAGCGTGAGCACCTTCCCTAGGAATCCCTGCGGCGACACTAGTGGGACCAGACTCAACAACCGCGAGAGCCCTTTCCAGAACCAAGTTCACAAGACCATGTCCATGGAGAGCCCCACGGAGAGCCCCAGGAGAAGGGGCTCAGCGCATCCCAAGCGCAGCCACCACAAACACCTTGCCCATTCCCCCGATAACGAGATGTTTCTGCAGAACGAGCAGCTCGCTCACTCACATGGCATACCTGCTGTAGGCTTTCACAGTCCTAAGAGCTTCAAAAATATCTCTAAACCTCAGCTTTGGCACTATTTGATACTTGATTTTGGGGCAGTGCCCAGTATAAATTTCATGGGTCAAAATGCTGCATTTTTTCCTAGCCCACACAAAGATAATTGCAGGTTATTAGCAGATCGTTTTCAAGGGTCTATGCCTCGGGAAGCCAGCCCTTAAGTAAATGACCTCACATTTCAACCACTAAATCTAAACCAGGCCCTCTTGATGCCACAGATTTTGAGGCAGCTTCCACCTCCTCTGGATGTGGGTTTCAGAGTGATTCCAGTACGATAAGCAGTTCTTACTGGGAAGAGACACCCTTGACCTGAGAAATTCTGAAAAAAAGTCACTGTCAACTTTAAGAATAAACTTTAAGCCTGATTTGATGAAAAAGTACCATTTTAAAGACATTGTGGGAATGTAAACATATTTGAGAGTACTCTGAAGGCCCTTACACCTTGTACGCCCTTTTAATATCTAAACAAAATATATATTTTTTTTTTGGTAACAAGGCATCAACCATACTGCATAGATGCCAACAGCCAAATCACCATGAAAAGATTATTTTCTTCTAGCAAACTTAGAAATAGGGTTTCTTCAAAGAAACACAAAATCCTAGACAATCCTTGAGCTGGTTTTATTTAGATTTTCTCTAACCCAATCCTACACCAGTATGAGCCACAGCAAATTTGTAATAAAAAAAATTTAAAAATTTTTTAAAATTTGCTATAAGCTTGTGAGCTTTACAACATGACAAAATATTAACTAACAACAAATTATATAGTGTGATGTAACTCCATCACATAGCAAAAAGACAACATATTCAAGTGTACCTGTACCCTACTAAATGGCTATTTCAACTTATAAAAGCAAGTAATTAAGCATCTTTCATCTTTTTTAAGTCAAAACCTGTTACTCATTGACACGACACATACCTTGTCGAGCTGAAGAGAGATAAAAAGAGGGGTTAATGGTTTTCAAAAAGAAAAGCCTTTGGCTCACCTGCCATTTTCCTACTATTGTTTGCAAGACCTAGCTTTGTTTTCAGAATTTCATCATTCACTACCTTTCAAGGAAAAAAAGTCTATTCTAACTGTGTGCCTACATGCTGAAGTTTCCGCTAATCTATCAAAAAGCTTCCTTTAATTTATAGCAAATGCTTGAATTAGGTCAGCCACAAAAGTTACAGTTAGTATCTGTTACCAAGTCTGAAGGGAAGTACAAGAACTTCTGTCATTTTCACTACACCGAAGTTTCAAGATTTTTTTACTCTAGCAGTTCTGACCTTTACAGGAAACTCAGCTGAAAACATTTGAGGAAATTGCTGCAACCCTTTCCATGACTGTAAGTGCAATGAAATGCTATTCTGTGCTGCTACAGGTATGAAGTGCTCCAGCCAACACCTCATTCCTCACAGTTGCTGGGAGCCATGAAAAATCATGAGAAAAATCACAATCAGGCCACAAGGTGATTTACCTACGGCTTCCATGTGCAAAGGGAAAAACAGTTTGTGTATACTGGAAGCAAGAGGTTTAATCAAAATCAAAGCTTTCTGAAAACAAGATCTGCGCCTACTGGAAGAGTTCAAAGCTGAGAAATAACGAGGCTTTCACAGTTCAAAAATCTACATCCTGTACATTGCTCAAAGCCAAATATGGGAGCAGGAAGAAGAACCCAGAATCATATGCAGCCAGGGGGAAACCACGCAGCACATTTGAATTATCAAAAGATGACAATGGAAATGTCAGGAATGTTCTGACCTCTCTGAGATACAGAATGCTTCTCCTTTAATCTCTTTTCTCAAAAACCATACTTCACATTTCAAGAGACAACTGCCACCATGATTGCCTGCGAACAAATGTCTGCAACTTCAAACAATACATGAATTCAACTACCCATTTATATTAAGCCTCAGAATATAACTCTGCTGCAGACTACATTAATGCAGTATTTAGTCCTCCTGAGACATTTCCTGTGACGTTTTCACTAAAAGCAGTTAAGAGGTTTTGAATAATTATAAATATGCTTAGATAAATATGCAACTCTGATATTGTCAAGACTCTTGCAGCTCTACAATGAAACAAACAACATATCTGACAGCCTTCCCAGCAACTGAACTAGCATCAGCGTGAAAATTATTGTCAACCAGAAAGATGGTGGCCGCACTAAAATCCAGTATGCCTTCATGGCACTAGCCTTAAACTCCAGAAAAAGAAAAATGGCAGCGATTCAGAGACAGTAAAAAAACCACCTAGCTTTTATTTTCCTGGCTTCCACATCACTTGAGATTCACTAGTCTTTGGCTTCTCCTTTCTAGGGCAATACCAGCTCCAAGACACAGATGCAGAACATGGGACCTTAAAGCACCATGGTCAAGACTGAGATCTCTCCAGGAGAGACTTATCGGTGGCTCTGTCAGCAAGAAGAGTGGGAAGGACAGCTTGGAGAACGTGGTTCCCCAGCAGTGACCCCCATCTCCTAAGAGCTGCACGGATCCCACACTGCTACTGCACTCGTCATCTGAGCTCACGACAAGAGTTACACTCTCGTTTCACTACAGGACTGCACATCCTCTCTCCTCTTCCATTATCAGCTTATCCCAAGTTCACAGGAAACAGGTTCCCAACTGCCTGTCAGGCATGTGACATAATCTTTGTGGGAAAAAAAAAAATAGGGTTACAGTTCACGAGCCTCCTGGTTTGTGCTAGTACTCCCTATTTCTGGGGTTATTTCTAAACCACAGCCTCCTAAGCCTCTCTCAAAGAGTTCTTTGGTTTCTGTATCTAGCCTTCAAAATCAGATCTATTTTTGTGGCTCACATGACTTCTATCTGATTTACGGCTTGATAGAGAAAAGCATTATTTGTTCACTGAGCTTTACATGCTGAACGGCGTATCTACTCCAGCATGAACAGCAGCAGTATGCAAAACGAAGCAAGTTAAGGATGAAGGCTCTGATGTGCCTTACCCTCCTGGTTTTTTTCTTGTTGTGTTACACAAAAAAGATGCAATCTTCTGTTTTGCTCTCTCCCAGTGCAGATAAACTCTTGAACGCCATCCATGTACAATCGCTGCTCGCATGGCTACTCAGGTAAGCCCGCAGTGCCGCCCTTGCTCCTCAGATGAAGGCCTTACGAACACTGCAAAGCTTCCTGACGGGTCACCGCTCAGCTATTTATTGTGCACATCTAGAACCTAGCCTGCACAACCATAAATTCATTACACAGCCATGAGTAAGGGCTTCAACAGCCCATCTGTCATGTGCATTGTTCTTGCAGCATTGAAATATTAATTTTATTATTTATTTTACTAATAAACTTTAATTAATGTAGAGGCAATACCTCAAACATTCGGGACAATCTACTGGGTCACGTGAAAACATCCATGTAAAAAATGAATAGTTTGGATTTAGCACAAACAACTTGCCACAAACAAAATTACTACGAAATGACAAAGCAACAGTTGTTGTAAAAGAAAATTAACCCCTACGTCCAGTGTGTTCTACATTAACTGCAAAAACACTGTGCCACTGGAGGCACAGTGCAACCAGCTCCTGCCTAAAGTGCTGCTAACTCCTCCGTGAGAGCCATGTCCGAACTCTGCCGGCTCACCCCAGCCCAAGATGCCCACGCCGTGACTCCCTCCCTGCCACAGCTGGAAGGAAGCCACACTCTACCACACCTGAATTCCTCCATTCCTCTCCCACACGCCAGCGCCCAGTACGCTACAGCAAACTGAAGCTCCTCTTCTAAAGAATCTCCACATTCTTCCTTTTTTGATACGGCTTTGTTACGTCTTTTGTACACTCTTCTGATAGTAAAAGGTCTTCTGGATAGGATATGTACCCTTGCATATGTAGAAAGCCTTGTGCTTTTAGAAAGCTGAGGGCATGTTTCATAACAAAATTAACAAAACTCTCAGATTTGTTAAGTCTTATGCAGTCTTTCAGCTCTGGTTTTATATGAACTTGAGTGTGTTTCCCTGCATTCATTCAGGTCAAGAAAATCTCCTTGTTCCATGCCCTTACCGTCAGACATTGTTCTTCAGTTGAAAAGGTGACAGCTCATATTCACCCATATAATTTAGGTTTTTTTAAAAAATTACAAGAAAGAGGAAGAGGAGGAGAGGAGGAGAGGAGGAGAGGAGGAGAGGAGGAGAGGAGGAGAGGAGGAAGAAAAAAGAGACTAGGAGAAACAGCAAGGAATACAACAGTAAGAAAAATGGGGAGCACATTTTAAAAAAAGTGTACCAAATACGTAACACCAGTTGTCTCAGAGGAAGTCAGGAGGAAAAAAGAATACACCCTCTCTCTGCTCATGGTGGTTTGGGTTTTGGATACGTGCTTGGCTAAGGCAGTGATTAGCTTCGTTACCACCAGGACAAGCAATTCATTGCATCTTAATGCACTTAACAGACCAAGGCTGAAAATGATAATTAGAGCAATAAAAAAAGGCAAATAGGAAAAAGGTGCTATGCTGGGTGCTGGATGCCATTCCAAGTCACTGGATTCCTCCTGACCCCAACACTGCCATGCTGAGGAGAGGGGTCAGGCCTGATGCCGTGGTCCAGTCTCCTCTCTAGCAGGTACTCTAACAGCACCTATGGATCCCATACCGTGGCGGCAGAAAAAAGGACAGTGCCTCTCTCTCTGAGATGTTACCGTCTAGGTGTAAGAAAAAGTGTAACTGGTTAACAGAAAGAGGAGATGGCAGGAAGCATGAAGAAGCAGAAGTGATCAGCACGGGCCAGGCGCATAAGCACCTACCAGCATTTTGTAAGTGCTGTGGCAAGACACCTTTAAGGAAGCCTTTGAAAGACAGCAAGTAAATCTGTTGGTCTTTATGTGCAGGTTCCCCAGGTATACAAGAAGTACAAAAGCAGAAGCTTGTTATAAATTTATTAAGAGGTAAGACACAACATGTCACCTTGTCACCAGAAGAGGGGCATGCAGTCCCACCACCCACGTATGAGGCACTTGGGAGACGGGGACCCAAAGACTAAAAATTGAAGCGGAGAAGTTGCAGAGCTGATACAGGCTTTGCATTTCCGAAACCTTACAGAGAATCACGTTGTGTAGCTGCAGCAGGTTTTGTAACCTGCAGGTAAACTGGAAGTGACCTCCTTATTTCATACTGCCATCAGGTCGTCTGCTACCAGTGAACCCCTGCAGCACACACTCCTCCCCAGTTTTAATCACACACACACCCCCCTCTGTGCAGGGGCTTCGAAATACATCCATGCTCCTCCCTGCATCTGTGAGTAAGTGCTACGGCAAGGCAGAGCAGAGAGGCACAAAAGGTTCTTCTCGGCCAGCTTCCCCTCAGTCCAGCTCCAGCAGAATGAAATTATTCAAGCAATTCCACTTCTTAATAGAATTATGTTTCTTCTAACAAAGGCTCCATTTTCATCCAACTATTAGAAGCATTGCTACTTTGCTTGAAAGTGCAATGTTGCTCCTCATTTCTTCAAGCAGAGAGTGGGATATGCCAGAATTTAGCACGTTAATAGTTTCCCCCCCCCCCCCCAAGCACCTGGCCACATTCAAAAAGCCTGCTGTAACAGGCTAGTTTTAGAGGGTGATAAATGGATATTTCATGTAGTAAAAATATTTCTGCTGTCAGTATAACAAGCCCTGTGCATTTTACCACGTAAAGCAAAGTTGGTAAGATAGACAAGAAATTACTTGAATCTGTGAATTTCCAGGGTTGTGTCTTCGTTCCTTCTCACAACCATACAATCTGAAGTAGATGACCAAAAGAGACAACATACCTTCTTAGAAAAAAAGCAGTGGGAGACATTATCACAAATTGTGATGTGTTAGATAACCAGATAAACTATCTCCATGACACAGACAGGTTGAGAAAGAGACAAGGTAGCACAAATCCTTCATGCAGAATCCTACCTACACACCAGATGATCCTTAACAGCAGGATTTTCTAATGAGAACATTAACTGACTCAGCCGGTGCCTTGCATTCTCTGTTTAAAATCATATGGGAGATTTTTTTTTTTATGAAAGTATTTATCTTCTCTAAATGATATGTTGTACAGCAAATAAGAAATAAATCAAAAAACCTCAAAAAACCTGAATGAAAGTCACTCTGCTACCCAAAACATACAAAATACAGAAAACGCAGCTGCACAGAATTTCAAAATTTTCATTTCAACCACACCTAAAAAAACCCTGGTGATGGTCCAAACAGCCATTTTCCTTTCCAATTAACAAGTCAGGAAAAATGATACAAATTCCTATAGAAGTCTTTAATCACATAATTCTACATTACAGAATGAAGAACTGTGCCATAAAAAGGTTTGGGCGAATTAGAGAGATTCCTATTGTTCTCTGATAGACCTGTCTTCAAATACATGCTACTCTCTTAAATCAACCCAACTGCTCAACCCTCTACAGCATACAGCTATAGAAGTTATGCAGAAAAGCCCACTCAACCTACACAGACAGGGCAAGTGTTGTGTAATTCTACTGCATGAAAATGAAAATTGACATTTCTGAAGATGAATCAGTAAAAGAGTCCCCTCAGACAAGGTGAGACTTTTCAAGAAGAAAAAAGGGCTCAGGAAAATATTTATCTGGAAAGACATTTACAGTGTTACAGGATTTTTAGGGGTTTGTTTGTTTGAGTAACCAGTTGTATGAAAGCTAGCAGGCATTAATGAAATAAGATCCTGGATTAAATCAAGAGTTAATGAGATCAGGAGTACACACATCATTATTCAAATCACACACCATGTGAACAGTATGCTCTGCCAGACTTGTAAATCAGAGATTAGAATTTAACACTCTTCTTTCTGAACTCTGACAGTTTAGAGCCAGGGGTCTCTTCATAAATATTGCTGGCATCCACCTGCCACAGCCTCACAAGAAAATGTACGATGATTCCGGTTTTTCCTGGTGCTAAGCACCAACAACTTCAAGAGGGAACTGATGGCAGAGGCAGCTCCTCAGCACTTCTGACAGCCACGTTCCTCAAGCCTTACAACCCTTGCAGCTGTCAAGCAAGATTTGCTATTTAATTATTTCCTTCTTAATCTGACATTGCTTCCCGCAAACATTACAGCAGGTACAGGTTAATCCATGTGAGTTTGGAATGGGGCCATACACCTTGTGGACTCCTTTTTGTCTTCTGAGTTTCAGCACGTTGCTGATACGCTCATCTCCAGCAGTGGTTCCCTTTCCAGC
>JANZLQ010000061.1:19104273-19123644 GCA_026212715.1 Elanus axillaris | reverse complement strand
GCGGGGGAAGAGATAAAACTGAAAAGATTCAGAGCAAGATTTTTAATAATCCCCATTAAAAGATGTCCCAGAACCATGGAAATCCCTTTATAAAAAGTAGGTCACACATTTCTCTGAAGGTATTAGACTTAATCCTAAAGATTTGATATTTAGGAAAGATAGTCCTATTCATAAACTCTTAAGAGCTGGAAAAACTGACCCAAACCTTAAACAACGGGTCTCAAAAATTCCCTGGCCGACATGGAGAAATGCAGCGGCTGTCCTCTACACTTCAGACTACTTTCTCCTAGTAGATAGAGTGGAGGTCTTTGGACAAAGTTTTTCATTGTAGAACCTCTAGGCTCTTCAGATGCTCTGTCTGCTCTTTTGCAGCTGTGAAAAAGGGACAAGCAGGCAAAAGCAGACATATGGGTCAATCTATTCAAGCAGACAACCTTCTATATTTTGGTCTTATCCAAGAGAAAAGATGTATCAAGAGTGCAAACAGCAGACATAACCATGCTCAACACTGATCCAGAACAGCTAAGAGTGTTTCTCAAGACTAAAAAAGGTGTGATGAGTACTACAACAGCCTGAGAGAGTTTGATATGCCCTTGGTATTTGTAGGAGAGGTGCAGCCTAGCATCTGAGATAGGGAGAAGGTTTGGTGATCATGATCCTCACCTCAAATTACTCAATCCCATAATTACTCAATGCTTGCAAAAGAGATTGGCATGTTACCTTTGAAGTAATGCATCATACTGAAACTACCTTTGCAGTTTCTCAACCTAGTGTTTATTCAGCCAGCATGAAACTTTAAAGAAACTTCCATGGATATCAGAGCCACAAAGACTCATTGGCTTGTATTAAAAGAAAAAAGAAAAGTAGAGGACATATTATGGTTAAGTCCACATGAGAAAAACTGATGTGTATCTGTCTAGCACACTCAGCAGGATTCCTGTTTACAGATAAGAAGAGTTGCATGAGAAAGTATGATCTTTGTTTGGATAAGTCTCCTTCCAAGCAGAGACAGTCATCTTATGGTGTTTACCAATGTGACATGTGGTTTTCATTTCTACATTTAAACAAGAATCAAGAGGAAAAAGCTGCATATGCTACGTGTGGAAGGAGGACCTATCCGCTCATCTAAGCATTAGCTATTCTTTTTAATTGGGCTTTTTGCTGACCAACTTATCAAGAAAAGAACAATTCATTTTAGAACAGTTGATACGCTCCCGATTTGTGAGTGCTGTAGGCTGAGGGAAGACACTGAGTGTTATTCCTATGTGTTGAAGAGGGCTTACCTATATTTCAAGTAAATACTTTAGTGTAACCTTAACTATGAAATTGCTATGTCTCAAATTATATATATGCAGAACTATACCTTGAAATTCTGCTAAATATCAATGTGCATGACTCTCAGGAAGACAGGAAAAATGACAATACATGTCAGCTTTTGTTCCCCTACAGCAACTTACCTTGAAAGTAGCTCTCTGCTGTAAAAGATAAATGTGTGTGTATGCAAAACACAAACCAGAGAAAATTAAGCCATCAGAAAAATCTTTGGATAATTAATATAAATACAAACATCTCTTGAAAAAAAAAAATAGGGAGGAATCTCATTTAGCACAAGAGAGTATCCTTCTATTTGTGACAAAGACTGAACTCAAGAAGTTGCAGGCAAAGCTGAGTAGCTTTCTTCAGGCAACTCACAAGAGGATTCTCTGTCCATCCTGTCCCTGAACTGCACTTCTTACTGAAAAGGCAAAAAGCCCCACTCCTTCTCCCAGCTACTCTGACAGCTTCTAGAAATTACAGGATATCCCAGATGTATTTAAACTCCTTCAACCGCAAACAGCTTCAAGTTCAAGTGTAGAGGAGGTTATACCTTTACAATATTAACTTTGACACATTCTAGCCGAAACCACTTGGTTCCTTTGTTTTCACTGGGAGCCCTTCTTGACATGTTTACTCCAGGCTGAGAAGTACACTTTATGCATAGGTAGTCCTACCGATTTTAACAGGCATCGTCATGCAGTAAAATTTTTAGGCATTTTAAGTAAGGGTAACTTCCTCTGCCCCTTGGAAGCAGCACAAAACCCAGTAACACTCAGTCTTCTAAATAATAATTAGAAGGTGGCTGGCTATTGACAAGCTATAGCAAAAATCACTCAACTGCACTATAAAAAGATTAATGAAAATACAGAATCACTGGCATTTTAAGATGTAGCTGTTACATGCCAGGCTGCTAGCTGTATGTGGAGGTGACTGGCAGATACTACGTACCCGTATGTAAATACTCTCCATAGCCTATATTAAAACTTATTGAACATTTAAGCATTTGAAACACACACACACGCACACAAAACCAATTTAATTTTGATGGCCTAGTAAGACTTGTCTGATTAGAAAAAATTTAGGAAGGAGCAAATATTTATGCTACAAATGCTGTAATAACCACTTCAAATTACAATTCATATTCAGCATTTGACTCATAACTTGGAGTTGTATGATCCTAATTCTTCTTATACAGGAAACTAAAAAGAAAAGAAAAAAAAAAACCCTCATTTTTTTTGTGGAAGAGGGCCCTGAAACAGCATCATCAGTAAAAGAAACTGAACATGTTGCGGTTTAAGGAATCTGTGCTGAATGAGCTGTATCTAAAAGCCCATCCCTCAGGAAAAACAAGACCCGAAACCTGTCAGCACTTCTTACTCTGTGAATGTACTGTTCCTCTCCCTCTGTGATCCAGGCTGGATGGGGGAATATTGAAAAATAGAAAAGTTATCTAGGGGAACCTGCACAGCAGTAATTAAAAAAAAAAAAAAAAAAAAAACCAGAAAAAAACTAAAAAGGAACAACCAAACCCTTGGGTGTGCTCTACTTTGTTAACAGTATACTTACAATCACAAATTAACTAACAGACTACTTCAGGAAAGTCATTACCACTCTTGGCAAGGCCTGTGGAGGACACTTCCCAGAATTCAAGGGAGGGGTGGACTTGGTACAGAGATCTCTGAAAAGGAAACAGGGATAAATATACATCATTCTACACCGAAAAGTATAAAAGCAGAAGCGATCCTTTTCAGCCCCAAGAAAGGAGGCCTGCTGAGGATGTTCTGCTACAGAAAGAGGAGCATGAACGCGGGGCAAGCAAGCGGCACCCGTTAGGTCCAAGGGCCTCGCAGGCAGCCTGAAGCCGGCAGCTGAAAGGAGGCCCCTCATGGAGCGGGGGCGGGCGCGGGCCCTCACCCCTCGCTGGCACGGGTCTGCGCTGCACCGTACAACACACGGGCGCGCGGGTGCAAAGCTGACGTCCGCTAACCTCTGAGTGGTGGTAAAGAGGCGAAAGGCAGGCAATATGGCAGTAGATCTCCAGGGACGGTGGCCTGCGGACACCAGCGAGGGATAAATACAGACTTGGGCATGCTGTAGCTGGTACCCACTTCAGGAGATGCAACTCATACGCGCCTATAACAGCGTCTCAATTTAGCCTTCAGTCCTTTGAAGAGAATTGGCTGATCCTACATTTTGCTGCTGGGCCCCTTCTTACGTCTTGTGTCCTTCCACCACGGGAGTTTGGCACAGTCGGTGACTCCTTCATTGAATTTGTAAGTATTTACAGGTATTTTCAGGCCTAGGCACTTTCAACGCTCGTTTCATTTTCTATGCTACCTTTAAATTTAAGTTGGCGCAGACTACAGGGCACGAGGAAAGAGTTTGTTTGCTTTGGACTTCATTCTTTCTGGAGAACTGGACAGGGCGTGGACAGGGAGAAGCGTGGCGAGTGCCCACGGAACCGCTGAAGAGCTGGGGCAAGGGCCTTGCTCTGCGGGGGGGTCAACGGGCACGATCAAACGTGGCAGCCGACCTGCTAAGGCCTGCAATTCTACCAGCCACAAGAAGTTCCTAAACCCACAAATTGAAAGCACACTAAAGCCTTAAAAACAATTACCATTATTATTTCGTATGCTTTTAAAAAAAACATCACTCAGTTCCTCAGCTAGACAAGCTTTATCTCACATTCACTGTGGCCAGACCCACTCAAATAAACGTGCAATAACTGGAAGAAGCCATAAAAAAAGGCAAAAAAGAAGCCTGGGTATAATAAGGGCTGTACTGGCCAAGTACTGGTCAATTCCCTGTTTCCTGAATTCTTAAATATTTATTAAATACACACACAGGTCAAAAGGAGTCATCTGGTCTCCATTTATTTACTCTCAGTTACAGAAACCATTAAAGAGAACCAAGTACCCCTTAACGTTAACATCACTGACAATTTAACGGGAAGTCATTCGCCATTTGGGAAGCAAAGGCTGAAGACACAGGTAATCAAAACCAGTATTTCAGCTTCTTCCTTCTCCCTCTTTATCACATGGCACACTATTTTTGTCCTCTCAGGTTCTCCTGTAGCTCATAACACTGTCTTCAGTATGACAGCTTCACTGATCAGCAATGAAAAATAAAGCAGCTCTGGTTTCAATAATGAAATTCCCTCTCATGCTTCCAATTTTCTTTTTATTCAAATCTATTTACAACACACAGACATGCAATTCTCAGGGAACTTCTCTCTATATATATACTTATTTGTCTTAGTTTTATCTCTGAAGTTATTCCTATTCAGAATTTAAATTTCAAAGTCATTTTCTAGACAAAGATGCTTCTAAGGCCAGAAAATAAGACTGTCTTTCAGTTAGTTACACAAGTTTCCTGGTAGATAAGTGGAACCTCAAAATATTTACCCAGATTTCTAGGTGTGCAAGAAAAACTGGAGAAGCATACTACTCCTTTTTCACAAGATCATAACTCTGTCCTCGTCTTTGGATATAGATTTTCATTCAGTCAAAATTTGTGGCAGTTGGCCACAAATTACACTTTTCAAATAAGTATTATAAAAACATTGCTAAACTTGGTTTCAGTAAGAATCTTTGGTCAAATACTTTTACCACCTCTTCAAAATTTATAGCACATTTTTAAAACAAGGGAGAAAATTCCATTACATCACAAGAATTATCATAACTCCATTTGTCTTGTGCTCTTAATTGACATGCATGCACACACCCACATGTACCTCATACGCAACAAGGTTAACTGAATAAAACCAGAGAAAATTAGAATCAATCTTCACAGCGCGTTTCTGGACATCAGCAATTTTTAAAGTACCGTCTGGAGAGCACAGCTAAATTTTACTTCCAATCTCTTCTCACATCACATTTGTTTAAACTTCTTTCCCTATTTTAACAACATGAGATGTCCAAAAGTAAAGATGCCCTGAAGACTATTTTGATCCAAAATATTTTCCATACTCCACTGTTTTACAGTGAATAGTGTCTTAGGAAATGATTTTTTTATAAATTAATACCAAAACTGTGTAACTATTCAGTGTATTAAGTAACCAAAAAAAAAAAATCTAAATTGCCATAGTATATGCAAATTCCTTTTGAGAATGTATAAGGCAAGGCAGTAGTCAGTTGACACTCATTTACACTCCATTTAATTTCGTAGGCTTTATTTCATAAATCTGATCTTTCCCAATTAAGTGGATGCTTTAATTCAATTATTTAAACAAACAACACTGATTCTTTCAATCCCATTCCTCAGTCACTGCTTGAACGGGTGCCTGTTGGATACATTAGAAAAAGATCATCATCTACAAGTGACCAGCAGAAATTCTATCCAAACAGACTGTAAGACAAAGCTGGGAAGTCTAGCTGAGCCATGAAACTTGTGAAAGTTGCCTAGATTTCCTCACATCTTCTTCTTGAAAAAGCTATCCCATTTCAATGCCACAAAATATGAAAGTAGCTATTTAGATTTGAACATGTTGAACTCAACCCCACGCGTGCGTGACCCCGTCTGAAGCAGAAGCGGCAACACTGAGAATCACGAGCATCCCGTGTAGCTCCAGCCAGGCAGTAACAGCAGCCAGTGCCTGGCTGAAGCAGTCAAGAAGCCTTCTGTTTGCAGGGCAAGGAGCAAGGATACAACAGGGTTTAACAGCGGCAAGAAAAACCGCTTGGTAGCTCTCATCCTGTCACTTCACATATGAAAAGTTAGCTTTACATATTTTTAAGGACTTTCATAGCAGAAAAGCACATTAGACATGTATTTTTTATTAGTCAGAGGAAGTAAACCCAGAGTTGCACTATCCACACGTCAGAGAAAACAACAAAACAAAACCCAAGAACACATGTATCTGACCACAGCCAGATGTCACTTGTGCCTGTTGCAGTGATGTCACCTTTACCAGTGCAATATCAGCAAGTCATTATCTTTATAACCTTTCATGCTGGATGTGTACCCTGCTGAAACACTCAACCTCAGGAAGGCACCATGAGACACTTTTTTACCATTAACATTTTGTACAGACTGTCAACAACAACAAAAAAAGCCTCAAAAATTGAGATAGAGCTTTGAAGATGCAGGTTTTATTCATGATATATCCACATCAAGCTGACGATCATTTCTAAAGCAGATTTTTGTTATGAACAGCTTGAAATGAGGAGCTCAAAGTTATTAGATCCAGCTCCAAAGCCTGTACATAATCAAACTTTACTTTCTATCCATCCCGTTTGCTCGGGGACAAAAGAAAAGCCCATTGTGCAACTCTTCTTTTAGTGCTAGATGTCCTTAAGGGAGTGAAATCAGCTCTGCTAGGCTAACTGGACAGCCTTCAAAGCCCAGAAGGTTGTGGTTAAGGTGCAAAAAAACAGAGGAATCCTCAAAACGGGGGTGGTGGAGTAGGGCGTGGGAATCAAGAGAAATCAGGGAAAAAAGACAACTTAGCAACATGCAGTGCAGGTAAAGAAACTTCAACATAAAATGTATTCTGTCTTCCCATGCAACACTGTGCCTTGCACCCTCTGGAACTATAGAGGCTACCTGGTAAGAAAATAGAAACAATCCTGTTTGTTTTTAAAAGGAAACACATAGGCTGAATTAGATCCCAAAGCTAATGAAAACGGCTGAGATTGAAGTCTAGCAGACTGGGAAGAAAGCCTCCAAACACTGTTAAGATTCGTACAAGGTAGTATCCACCTCATATCTAATGGAGTCCACTCAGTTTTTTCCCCAGTGTGTTGAGGTGCTCTTTTGTAAATTCACTGCTAGAGAAACCGTGCCAGAAAGCTTCCAGAGAAGCTGGCAACTGGTACAGGCTGCAAACGAGACCTTCTGAATTTCCTTAGAGCACAGCAGAGTCCTATGAAAACCCTTTCCAGCCAGTAAGTGTGCATTATGCCAAAAGGAGCGCTGTTGAAAGGGAAAGAAATATAGATCCTACAGTAACAGGCATGTCCACAATGGTCCTGCTAACAAGTTTCACCTAGTTACGCGTGGTACTTGAGACGAAAAAGCAAAAGAGTTTGTCACTGAAACTCACTATTCCTATAATGACCAAGACTTAAGAGGAGGGAAAAGTGGGAAAAAGAACTCAAGTAATGAAAAATGAACTGGACACTTTGAAACGGGGATTAACAATCCAGAAGGCTGGGCATCAGCTCCAGCCGAAGACCTGGCTGTGGAAAGGGAAACTCCTTCCCTCTCTCCCTTGAAAATCACATCAGTCCATAGATGAGGCTGCTAAACACAAAACACGTTCTAAGAGAGGCAGAAGTCAGCCAAACCGAGCGCCCCACCTGGAACAGCAAGAACCCCTAAGTTAGAAGGCACTGGTAGACTAAACCCCGGCATATTCGTTACAGTTGTTTGCAATAATAATTTGGGCTAGGCTTTGTCCGCTCGGCAGTTTTGGGGGGTGGTTTTTCAACCTTTACTACTAGGCATGAAGGTTCAGACTCCGCACAGAAAAAAATCGCCAAATCCACTGGGAAATGCACTCTAAGCTGTCCTACAGCACTAGTCCTGGAGCTGCGGGGACAATCAAACTGCTAACACAGACCCCGGAACCCAATCCCACAGCTTAAAAAATGTGCTGAATTGGGAAAGGCTGCCAGACACCCGGGATCACTGTCAGCTGCCATGGTTACCGAGTTCGAACCCCGCAGGCTGTAAACACCACCACCTATAGAACCAGCTATAGAGTTAATTAGCTACAGAGAAAGGAAAAAATTGTCGCGTGGGCAGAAGAGGAATCTCACATGGACAATCACTGGCAGCTTAACGACATGGACTTTCCAGATCCCTGCCAAAACAAACACAGAGGATACCAAGGTTATGGCCCATCCTTTCAGGCTGCTCTTAAAATGTATTTCAGGGTATTATCTCCAGTTCCTCCCACGGCTTCAATTACTGTACTTCGAATAATCTCTGAGGCATGGCAGGGGACATCTCACTGCTTCTGCTTCATAATCCTGACAGCACTTAGCCATCTGACAGATGTTTTTAAAAAAATATTAAAAAGGATGGGAGAGGAGGGCCTAAAACTAAAAATGGGCGAAGGTGGAGCGAAACAAAGTGAAGTAAGATACTGGCATCATATTTTCAAGGAAGGGTCATTTAAAGATAACACTAGAAAAAATATCAAATAATTTAAAAGATCAACCGACAGAAAATGCACTTCATCACTTATGTTCGTCACTATTAACTCATCACAGCTTTGACAGATCCTGCTCAGCTGCATCATTTCTGAGACCTTTGCAGCTAACATTAGGTTGCTTCAGGTAGGCCTCCTCCTCCTTTTAAATTATTGACAGAAATACCATGCAGTATGCCTAAGAAGTGAATCATGGATTCTTGATATAGTGTCTCAAAGACAAGCAAATTAGTTTTCTTCAGAATAACAAATCTCAGTTCAGTAAACAGACAACTCCAAATTTTTAGAAATGTATACTTTTTGTAAAAACTACGAAAATACCTCTCTTAAGACTGGGTAAGATATCCATGTGAGCATTTCACTACTACAAACTTTTTTTTAAATTCAGGAACAGAGCGACCTCTTTACAAAATTTCAAACGTATTTCCTTTTTTTGAAGTGATACAAATGTAGTATGTTGTGCTAGACTACAAAAAAAATTAAGATAAAATTATGCAGCTTAAATAGCCTACCTCCCCCTTTTCATCCTTTACTGCATATTCTGCACTGTCACAGCTTCCATACCACCACAGCCTTTTACACGGCAATCCCTCCCCAAGTCACAGGAGAGTAGAAATGAAGTTTTAAGGAAGGTGATTGTGTGTAGCTAACACATTAGCCACTTCTTTCTTCACATTAGCTTTGGCTTTTCCACTGGAATCTGAAAATACTCGGAAAAGAAAAGCCTCATCTGTCCTCCCAGCGCCATCAGAGAGTCCACAGGATGAGAAATAATACTTCCTTTTGGGCAGAGAGTAATTCTTTCGGTTACATGTATAGTAACACTTTGCATTGGTATTTTGCAACTTAAATAGGTCATTGGTTGTTTTATTTTTAAATACACTGTAAATGTTCCTGTAAATAGTAACACACACTAGAATTAACCTTCTAGGTCATAACATCAGACTATTCTACTCAAAAAAAAGTAGTGCTGACACAGTTATCTTGGGGTGGTTTTTGGTTTTTTTTCCAATCAAACTGGTAATTTAAGATTCCACATGGATGCAAGGTATTTCTGCTTTCAGTCTCCCTCACTACTAAGATGCTTCATGAGGTAACACCTTGGCTCCCAGCTGGGCTACAGCAAGAATAACCCCTCTCCCCACACCCAGATTCTCCATTCCCTACCTTCAGCCCTCTGCGGAGGATTTTACGTGCCCTGTACTACACGGCTGAGATGGTGACAGAGGCCACTGAAGAACGCCTAAAGAAATGTGGGGGTTTTAGTGCCTCTTACGCCTCAGAACTAAAAGAGGGGCAGAAAACAGCGTAGGAGATAACAAATGCATTCCCAGGCTCCTGAGAAACTGTAAGAACATGGAAACAACAGTAATGTCTATTTTCATGTGCAGTGAGAGAGCGACCACAGATTGTCAAACAACCCTGAAGCACTTTATTATGGTGATTCAGACCCATTCACCATCTCAAGGGAAAACCAAGCCTCCTATCACCAACCACCAAAAAGCCGATCAATTCCCACCTCCCCACCCCGAACAGTTCGCACCATTTTGTTCTAATAAACATGCAGAGGCTTTCATCAGGAGCTCACTCCAAGTCCAGCTGAAGGATCCAGCAGTAACAGCGCTGGCTGAATGAAGACACCGTTCAGGACCTTGCCATTGCCAGGTCCGACTGCACGTCAGCTGGAGCGGAAAAGAAAATTGAAAATAAAAATACGCCTTCAATTCCCAAAGGGGAAGCCCCTCGTAACGAAAAGGCTTAGAGTGATCCCTAAGTCTGCTTTCCGTAGCACTCTGCAATGCCGAAGCAAATAGCTGAATCCCTACATTAGGCTCCATGCTGATGATAAACAAAAAAGGATTCACAATACGGCCAAAAGCGGAAAGAAAGATTTCATCTGTGCAAGCAAGTAGGTTTACTCTTCTTTGTTTGCCTACCTTTAACACTAACACATTTATTTATTTCAAATTAAAAGGTTCGGTTTCATAATATAGAAGAACTTCCGAAGCACATAAAAAATCCTAATTTTAGCTTTCCTCGCTTTTTCTGCTATTCATAACATCTTTAAACTGTCTGCGCCAAGGAGTAAATTGAAGCAGGATATTTGTAATGCAATTACTTCCCTTGTAACAGTTATGTGCTTCTAAATCTATTTAGTGGGCTCTGGAACAGCACAAATTTTGTAAGGGTGGCTCAGTACTATCTCTGCCAAGCAGTGAGCACATAAAAGATACTTCAGTCAATACTGTATCTGTCTGTTGCCTCGGGACTTTTTTTTTTGTGGCATCTAAGGAAATACATCTTGCTGTTCCGTGATTCTTTTCCTTCCAGAAAAAATGTAACCCAGCACTAACATCATTTGTGGTTCAAGCTGGACCCCTCGAACTCAAGAGCTAATAGTTTAATACATACATGACGCTGCAGAAACTGGGAAAAAAAAACCTACATCATGAACAGGACAAGTGGTAAAATATTTTTAAGAAATTAGATTTTACTTAATACACAGCGGCCAACAGTATAAATATAAGACAAGAAGAATCAAATGTAGAGAAAACAGTTATTAACCAAATGTATAATACTCTTAGGCACGTGGACACAGATCATACCCAGAGGTAATTATGCCGGTCACTAGTTACAAGTTTTATACCAGATAAATAAAATCTCCAGCTAGAAATCCAATTTACCTTTAATTGCTTGTTGGTATTTTGCATTTGGAACCTATTCTTTTTTCTTTCTTTTCATTTATTTCATTTTATGCATCACGGATCAAAACAAAGCTATACAATTTGGGGGATGTAGCAGTGAAAATTTTATGTTTTTTTAATGGCTTGCTAGAATTAAAAATAGGGAAACATTTATTTTCTACAAATACTTATTTTCTTTGGTTCAATATTTGTCTAAAGCTATGTTTTAAGTTAAAAGAAAAGTTCCACAACAAAACTAACCTGCTTTTGTCCCTTTGAAAAATGTAACTTATCCTTGTCCAAATCGCACAGGACCCCAGCAGTACACTCCATTACGGCAAATTATTTCCTATTGTAAAATCTGTATTTACCTATTATCTTGACATAGTTTTTTAAAAAAATCTATGTAAGAAAAAGTTTGAGATTTAAAAAGAGAAATGTCAAAATCTCCCCCTTTTTTTTTTTATTTCTAGCAAGAACCTATTTCTAGGAAAAAAGCTTAGGACAAAGTAGTTGTAACTAACCTAAAATCCTAAACCTTTGAAAACCACACACTTAAGAGGCATGTTTTAATATTTTTAATATTACCATGGGTAATATTTATCCAAGGAATATGCTTTTTGGTATGCAGATAAAAATCTAGCAAATACGGTAAGAAGCAATAATTTGAAAAAGGCAAAAGGTACACAACTGACAGATTTTGTAGGAACAGTCGCTAAAATCTCCACAGATTTCATCCTCACTGACCAAGCCGGAGCCTCTATCCAATCCTAAAGCAAACCGCGCCGCACACACCGGGATGCTGGAGCGCATTCCCTGCAAGGCTGCAAGGAGGAGGACAGAACTTCCCTGCCGCGCCAGCTCTCGGTTGTGCCAGGCAGGGCTGAAGCCCAGCGCGGGAACGGGCACCGGGACCAATCCTTACGCTTCCAGTGGCCCCGTGCTAGTGCCACAGCAGAAGGAAATCATCCAAGATCAAGCTGGAGGAACGGAAGTACTGAGGGAGGAAAAGCGTTCGTTATATTGAAATAAGGATCTGGATCAAAAACTTGCTGGAGAAGGCAACAATGGGCAGAATGGAGGGCGAAGCAGAGCAAATTCCGGGTGATGGCCTGGGATGCACGGAGGGGGAGAGGGGAAGGAAAAAGAGCGAGGGGGAAGAGGAGGAGGAGGAGGTCGAGAAGCCCTTGAGGTGGGAGCGAAGAAGGGAACATCAGGAACAGGCTAAAGCTTAAGTGGAAGAAGGGAAGAAAAGCAACTGAAACAAGATAAGGAGCCTGAATTCAAAAATGAAAAGGATGGAATACGGCAGGAGCCTTGTAGCAAAATAGTCTGTTATGATGTAAATCAAAGGCTAAAGAAATACTAGGTCCTAGGTCAGCTGGCCTTTCCTGAAGTGCTGCATACAATTTTGCAGTAAAGAAAGGACTAATCACACTTATGGAGGTAAAGCAAAGGGCTGGGAGGATCAGTAGAAAGGAGAGGACACTTGAAAGGGGGAATCAAAAGAGCTTCGCCTGTTTGCTAGGTTGAAAATACATATCATTGCTCTCTAAAAATACATCAGAGGGGAAGGAATAGTACAATAACAGGAAGGGAAGGAACCATTTAATCAGAAATATAAATCATGAGAATAAATGAGCCAAGATCGGCCAGGAATAATTGTATGCTAGACAAGGGAGGAAGATTTTTGTTGTTGGGTTTTCTTGGTGGTTTGGTTCTTTTGTTTTGTTTTAAATCATAAGAGCAGTATCTTTAATACCATCTGAAAAGAAGCAAATAGAACGTTTTTTTAAATGCATACCCCCCCCCCCCACAGCCCCACCAGGCTAACAAGACAAAACCCTCCCGCTAAACCACCCCTCAACCACCAACTTCCAATCTTTCCGAGCAGAACTCGAAGAGCTCTCGGAGGAGCGCGGGAGCACGGCCCCTTGCGCCGGGGTGGCCCTTCTCCCCCCCCGCCAGCACCAGAGCCCGTAACACGGGGGCTCCAGACGAAAACCACCACACGTGGTTCTTCTCTCTGCCAGCTTTGCTTTTAGCCTCTTAATTTCCAATGGCTACAGCCAAGTGCAAGGAGCCAGCAAACCATGGTTTACTGAGACCAGCACACAAAGACAGCATTTTGTTGTTTGGGGTTGTTTTTGTTTTTTGGGTTTTTTTTAAAATTCTGTGCTCTGACACTGAAACATCTGTAATGCTCTTCCAACATCTCTGTGTACAACTCCACAGTCAAAGGAAAGTAGCATTAGCTGAATGTTTGGGTTTTTTTAATGTAGAAATGTATTTTATTGAGATACCTGCAAACTGAAATAACAAGATCTGGATCTATTCTGGCACCCAGTGTATGTCAAAAATAACACGCGCACACACTATCTACTTTGACAAGAGGCTTTGTTCTAACTGCTGTTTAATCACCATCCTACTTGCATTTAGAGTAGATCTACTCATATTTGAAGGGTGAAGTCCTGTTTACATTGAACTAAATAGGAACTGTAGCGTTATTTTGAGTGGAGATCGGGATTTAACTCCAGACAAAAGATTTACCTTGGAACTACAGAATGCAGCAGCTACAATTGGTTAATCTTCCCATTTGGGAGAAAAGCTCGTACAATATACCACAACTGAAAACATTTCATTTTTATTTAACCAAAGTGGTTCCAAAACAACCAGACTTCCCTTTAAGCAAAATGATCCAGAAATGAACCACAAATAATTCATCATTTGTTTGCTATGAGGAAACAGACACACTGGTCCCCACAACAGAGAACTCCCCCAAACGACTGGTTAATTGCATGTTTCATTCAGTAGTTACTGTGTGAAAAAAGGCACAAAGCCATTCCACTGTTAACTATGTCATTTTGCGGGCAGCATCGTAATGAATACTTTTAGTTTGCATAATTATTTTCTCAAGGTCTTCCTTATAGGACCTCTAATAAATATTTAAACGGGAGTACAAACTCCAGCTAATCCATCTTCCAACACAGGCAGACTCCAGCCCACCCACATACCTACCATCCTTTTTGCCCTAACTCTCGACTCCCAGATACCCAAGGTATTTTATGTTATTTATGTATAAAATAAATTTAAATATTAGTATTTAAATACTAAAGTCCATGTTAGTTTTCCTGTGGCTACACCTAGACATGCTGTCTGAGCCTCCTGGAAGCCCTCAGACCCTCAAATCACTCCACAGCAAGTAGACCTCTACCCTATCAATCAAAAACGTGTATTATTTCCCTAAATGCAAGGAAGAAAAGGCATTCCTCTCTCACGAACTACATTCATTAGCTGTAAATTACAGGGGTTACAAAAGGCTAGCCAAGGAGTCATTCATACCAACCATACGTGGCACATGTGACCATTTTACAAAGATGCTCGTACAGCTTAAATTGTTACGTTTACTTTTAGTATGTGAAGTGGTTAGTCTACAGCAGTAACAAAACCAGGCAAAGGCATTTCTTACACTAAATTCTATCCCAAAGACCAGCTGTCACAAGTACGGTTGTATAGTAGTTATAGATGTCAAGATTCTTCGAGGCTTTCTCGAGACATCTACAGATTAGCTTTCTCTTTTCTCTCTTGCTTCCTCCACACCAGACATTAGACAGAACTGGCATTCAAAACCAGCCAACAGGCAAGACCACAAGACCACATTTATTTCTACTTTCATCTCCCATGTGTTCTTCGTTCCCCTGAATTTTTAGCATCTCTTTATTCATCTACATGTTCAAATATTTGTAATTTGTTTGACTTGCATTTAGAGAAAAACAGTGAAAAAAAATAATAAAAAAACCCAACCTCTTGGCTTCTTTCACACCAAAGGATGAGGTCACAGGGCTGTTGACAATTATTTTAAAACAATCAACCTTTCATTGAGTGATGTGATCGTGCACATTCTCACAGCTCGATGAAATACAGGCTTGCTCCTATCTAGAGCCTCGGGATCGCAGCCATGAAATCAAATAGTAGTTTTGCAGGCCTGGAAACACTTTTCTAACAATTTCACAGACAAAAAGAGAGATCCTTTCTTTTTTAGTTCTTAATCCCCAACCTTGCACCATTATTTCCTAGCCCTTCAGTGCTCTAAAAATGTGGCTTTTAATAGCAGATGTAGTAAAGATATATTTTTCCCTACATCATTTACGCTGACGGCACACATAAGTACTCCGATTGGTTCTAAAAGCCAGCCTCTCCAGCTGCCTCCTACTGTTCCCCCTTAGCCTCAGGAGCTCAGCCATCGGCCACAAGCAACCTTCGGCAGTGCTGCAGAGGGAGGGAGGAGAACGGCTCCTCTGCGTCTCCTCCCCGATCTCGGAAGAGCAGCTTCAGCCTCAACATGAGCAAGAGAATAGGCATTTTGAAAACAAGAAACGTACAACTGTGACTCCTTCAGCTGCTACTCGGGAGTTCAAAGAAGTGGCAGACAAATTAACAACTGTCTGAGCTCCTTGAACACAGATTAAAGCAGCCAGATTGGGGGAGAAATTGTGCCAAAATTGTTTGAGGTGTCCAAGACCCTGAAAGGGCTATGTCTGCCTAAGTGGAGTTAATAACACACCTTATGCCTGGATCCCGTCACAGTCTGTGGCACACCCTGTGAAAGGAAGGTTTATGAGTAGCTGTGGACTTGCAGATGTTTGCCACTCCTGTGCAGCCCAAACAGTTCAAAAGAAGGAAGAGGCAAATAAACAGGTGGCTTCCAGGGTTCCTGATGTTTCTTAGTTAATCAAAGGCAAATCCATAAACCATGGAAGTAACACAAAGTCTCCAAGACTACGCATTTCAAGATGTTTTCTTCACAGCTGGCTTTAAGGAGTTTCGAAACAAGGAAAAGTAAATCCACAATACTGCATACTAACTATCAGTAGTTTTCCACGTTCTATCAAGTCAGAAGGGGGAGGATACTTTAATTCATTGACCCCTTCTAACTAGTGCAGTAAGATCCACAGGCTTCTCTAACATTATCTCATCTTCCCCTTCGTCCCAGGGACAGGAAAATTTATACCTGGCTTCTCACACATTCAAGTTGGTATCACAGGCATGACCTGAAACTACAGCTTCCAGTTTTAGGACCGTAACGTTGTGCACAAAACTTTCTTTATAATTAAGTTGGCATTTTTGGGCTGGAAATGTAATCATTTGGGAAGGCTGAATGCCAGCGACCGCTTCCTTGTCCTGATAAAGGAGTGCCCATCACAGAACCCACTCCTCCCGTCTCACTAGTGGCCATTTTCGTCAGGGTGCAAAGGCGGAACACGACCTGCGGCTCCGCACAAGAAGGAGCCCTGCGAAGGGCTTCAACAGGCTCCCAAGCACCCAGACGGACTCCGGAGCCTAGCAGGGTGCTCAGGAACCGGACTGCAAGCGAGGTCGCGACGCCTGCTTTTGGAGCAAATTCCCAGTCATCCTCTGAAGACTGAAACACATTCCGGCCCAAGAAAGTGCAAGGGTGACGGCTGCCGTTCTGCAGTGGGGACAAACTTCATAAAAAAAATTCAGAATAAACTAAAAAACTCAGGTTCACTCTGTTAAAAACAACAACACAAAGCCAGATTCCTGCTCTGTACCCATGCTATGTTCCTGCTAATACAGACACAGATACTTCCTCCGAAAACAAACAACTGCTCTGGTACCTGAGAAGGATTTTCTTCAAGAAGTGTAATAGATCCCTTATGTCTCTGCAAAGATTCAAAAGCCCTTTCTAAAAAGTGAAAAAAGACAAAAAGTATGGAGATGATGAGCCACGGTTACATGCTTAAAAATTCTAACATCATTTCAGGAATTAATGAAAAAAGTTTCCCTAACACTTCCTCTCATTTCTTTAACATTGGTAAGATAAATCCATGCAGCATAAGAAATTATAACTCCGTTGAGACAAACATTCCCTCAGATACGTACTGCATAATAGCTGTAGTAGAAGCTATGCCAGTAACTAATTAAACTTATGCCTCGGGCTTTAGATATGTCAATTCATCTATTCCAGATTTATTCTGTTTTTAAAAAAGCACGTAGATAATTTTCTTCATGAACTCTGCCATAAAAAAAAATAAAATTGGTAACTAAAGATCTTTTAAAGTAGAAATACACTGTGGAGAAAACGTGTTTGATATGACAGGCCATTATATTTGAATAAACACGGTAAAGTTTCATGCTCCTGTGAGTCAGCTGGTCATCTCATCCAAGTAGGCAGAAACTCCTTTTTTCTTACATGAAGGAGTACAGAAAAGAGCTTTACTCTTGATAAAAGGTAGATTCCAAGAATTCCTGCAGAAAAATAAGACCCTCATCCAAGATGATCATTGTCGCACTATATGACGAATCTTACCACCCCAAGAGTTACCAGTTTTCATTGCATCATGCTGCATTCTTTGAGCTGTAAAAGTCCTCTGGGTTAGGTTATTTGCAACAGTAAACTGCGGCAATAGTTACCGTTCCCATTTCAGCAGAATGGCTACAAAACTGATGTAGAAATAGCTTCTGCAATAAACTGCTGCAGCCTTTATCTCACCCTTGTTGCTTTCATCAGCATCCTCTGAAGAAAAAGAGGGCAGTCACATTTTCTTCCACAGTTATTATTACAAGGTGTGCAAGAAGACAGCAAAATTATGACAGTCCCTCTTCTTTTTAAGTGCAGCAGAATTCAGCAGGACAGACTCTGACCAGCTGTTGGGTCATTCCAGTTGTTGCAATGCCACTTTAAAGGGTGAAATAATTTCCGTATTAAGTAGCATTGTCTCCTTTACTGAAAGCTCTAGTTCATCTGCCAGCTCCGTAAAGCTAACAGAGTAGATCACACTACTTACGTGACCATTTTAGGGACACTATATTCATACAAACAAGTTGTTTGAATGATTCATGTAGTACCAAAAAGAAAAAAAAATATCTGAAACTCAAATCAGAAACATATTGCCATTAATTGGCTTTGCTTTTGGCATGCTACTCTGAAAACAGACAACTAGATGTTATTTCTCCTTGCATCAGATCATGCTTGGATTTATGCAAACACTGTACAAGCGGTCCAAGTTCACGAAGAATGAAACTGCTGTTTGCCATCTGCACTGGTAGTGTTGTACTGCAGAACATTAAGCTTTATCTAACATCTTTTCTGCTCAAAGTGTTACCAAACAGCATTAAGCGGACTGGTTAAATGCTGGTGTCAGAGAAACCACTACAGCACCCACTAAACAGCTAGCTAAAGTTCACAGTGAACGTCCTTCTTGAATATTCAGATCTGTTTTACTATAAGCAAATATTAGAGGTATCACTAAACGTTTTAGAGGCAATGTTACATAAATTCATGAAGAATTTTAAATAATGTGGTCATTAATTAGATATTAACCAGGTATTCAGGAGAAAAAAAGGTCAGATTAGTGCAGGTGTTCCGTTCTTAACATGCAGGGTACTTGCAGCCCTAGGGCCGTTTATAATTAGCTGTAGAATGAAGGCATGCTGAGTTGCTCTAGCACAGAGATTCCTCAGCTTGAATAAGAAATGTTTCCAGTAGGTTCCAAAGGTACCATTTGCAGAGATGCCTATCCAAAACAGTAGTCATAACTAATTCTGATCTTTAGAGGCAACCAAGGAAGATGATCTAAACACTACTCCTGCCACAGAGAGGGAAAGAGAATTCAGAATGATGCTCAGGCTCTGCAAAGGTAATAGATGCAAGGGCTACTTTCTGCTACCCCACCTTAACACAACAAAGCAGATTTTACTGATTCAACTTTAAAAGTTTTGTCCTTAGACAATTAGAATTAATTCTTATTAATATCATTTAAAAGAGTAACGTTTCAAGAAAGGAGGAGACAATAAACAAACCCCATAGATATGTCATTTTAAGTCACAACACTGGTCCATGCAGTCTGCAGTGTTTTCTGCTCCCGCTCAGAGACTTACAAGAAAACTCAGAGTATGGAGATTGATAGACACACACATCTACAGAGCCATACATTAAACTGTTCACGCAAAAGCATTAACTCAGAGAAAATACATCTTATTATTGGCAACAGCCAATCCAAAGGGAGCCATGTCACAGACTACATGAGTGTACGGGGTTTCTGTGGCAAGGTTTTGGCAGCGAGGGGGGTTACAGGGGTGCCTTCTGTAAGAAGCTGCTGGAAGCTTCCCCTGATGTCCGACAGAGCCAATGCCAGCCGGATCCAAGACGGACCCGCCGCCGGCCAAGGCCGAGCCCATCAGCCATAGTGG
>JANZLQ010000061.1:19086219-19099411 GCA_026212715.1 Elanus axillaris | reverse complement strand
GCCATCTCCTTGCAGAAGGCTGACAGATTGGCCAGACGTGACTGCCCCTTCATAGACCCATGCCGACCGCTCCCAACAAGCTGCTCTTCCCTCATATGTTTGGGAATGGCTTCCGGGAGTTCAATGTGAGGCTTGCGTTCCCCAAACTCTCCCGCTTTTCCTTCCTGAAAGCATGAACAACTTTAGGTTTCTGATAGTCCCCAGGAACCTCCCCCAGGGTTCCTTCTGAGAAAATAAACTGTCTGGAATTAATCTGGTCTGAGATTTTCTTCTGGGTTAGGTATTACAGCAGATCTGTCCACTCTACCTTTATGATGTATGAATGGAAATAACACTTGTTTTTCAGATATGAGGCTGGGTTGCAGCAATGATGGAGAGAGGGGAGAATGCTTTGTACTGTGGAAGCAAATATAACCTAGAGTTACTGAATGACATTTTGACAGAATAAAACAGGTCTCCCAGAAACAAAACACTGCAAATAAACTTACTTTACTTTTGCAATCAATCATAACACAGACCAAGTATCCGTGTGAGGAGGGCAAGGAGAAGAAATGAAGCCATGTAAGATATAACTATTCAAGCAATTCCAACACTCATTCTTAGACAGACATGATTAACTAAAACGCCACCTTTCAGATTAAAATGTATTTTTAAGAACATATATGCATCCTGTCAGCGACAATTAAAAAAAAGTGACCGTATATTATACATATAAGAGCATCCAACCTTCCTGTGGGAAACTATGCTATTACAGAGTTTCTGGCAAGAACCATAATCTGTCCACACTAACCTCCAACACGAGGCAGTTTGGCAGAACTGACACCTGAGAAGTTACCTTTCCTCAACTCAGTTGTAGATGTTATGCTGAACAACTTCTGAGAACAGTTTCCAACAGGTTGAGCTGGAAAGAGCAAAAAGAAGGAAATGGTACGGGCTGGGAACAGGGTGTGAGCGAGGTTCTAGAGAAGCTCCCATGTAATCCACCATGTAGTTAGCAGATATCAGAGCACTGTTTTTTCCAACACTGTCAGAGATGCCTGAATTCATGTGATCTGTCCTGTGCTCATTTCTGCATGTCTTCCTGTTTGTTCTGTTCCTTTCCTGATCAAACCTGTGCTTCCTCAATCTTTGCTTAGTCACACCACCCTTGCTACCTGCATGAAAGCAATCTAACACAGCCAAGCTGCACAGCTTTCCTCTCTGCACATAAGTGCACTCAGCAGAGAGGAGCTGCAAGGCAACACACCACTGAACACAACTTCAGTTTTGTGCCAGAATAGCTACGGTTTCTGCAGTGCACGGAAACGCTTCATGAACATTTAAAACAATGTAATTTGGTGCCCTAGCTACATTTCCTGTGATGGTCTGTGGAGTTAGCTTACGATGGGTTCATCTTAAAGAAGCTCTCCCAGATAGCCTGGAGGTATCCCTTTCACTTAAAAAAAACATTAAAGAAACTGGTCAATCACTCCTTTCCAGCTGTCAAACCTGCTAACAGTTGAATACAAAAATAGAGTTAATGCTAGTGTTTGATGACAAAGCAGTAGTGATTTGGATGTTAAATGCTGTCCTAGTATCTTACACAACTTACACATCTGCCATTATGCTAGCCGTTTCACTTGAGAATAAAACCTGGATACTAACTACCCTCTGTTTCTTCCACTCACAGAATTCAAACCTTAAACATCTCTCTTCCAAGAGTGCAGAAAACATTATCAGGCAGAGAGGCAGGTGGCTAATAACTATATCCAAGAGCACCTACATTTAACTAAGAGGCATAGCTGTAAATTCCTTGGAAAGTAGGGAAAAAAAAAAAAAGATGCAAATGGGAAGGGGGAAAAAGGAACAGACTACATTGCACCGATGTGCTACGTACGTCAGAAACAGAGTGGAATTCCCTAAAATGGTACCTACTTGCAGACTTCTGCCAGCATAGCTGGAGCAGGAAAACTGGCAGGTGAGATTTGCAACTGAGAGGCCAGAAGCCCCTACCACTGACTTAATTAAACTAGCCAAACTGGTTTAACTGATGGAGCTTTTACTGGTCCAGCCTGTTTCCTTGCTGTACGGGGTTCTACTAGACGGCCCTGAAGCAAAGCTTCACTGTATAGCTGCTTCACAGCAGAAGCTCTCTGGCAATTACATTATACAAAACCATGAAAGAACAATGGTACAGACAGAGCAAAAGAGATGCAAGTTCCTATCGCAAGTGAGGCTGCTCGTCCACGATGTTCACAAAGAACAATTTGGTTTTGTATTATCTTATGCTATGTATTTTTGCAGCAGATGACAGTATTTACACCATGGTATGTCCCCATTGAAAGGTGCACACATTCTGAGCAAAAGCAGAAATATTTTAAGTGGCCACTGTTAACATCGCAAAAATCAAGGAGCTCTGTTCGTGGCACCAAATGACCTTTGCTGGACAATCACTACTACACTGACGTATTTTTTTTTGCACACCTAGAAAAGCACTTGTAATTAATCACTCTGTCTTTTCTCTGAATCGTTACTTGTGACACCTTTTCACAACCCCTGCTTATGTGCATTGCCCTGCAAGTAGCAGAAATGCAAGAACTTACTACTTTGAGGTGAAGTTCAGTAAAAGGATGGTATCGGTATAATGGCAGCACAATAGTAATAATGCTGTTTCAAGTTCAGGCCTCCTCCTGCTACGATGTATCATGCTCCAATGATGCAAACTTCCCTTTTCTCTCAAGCAGTCTAACCAGCTAATATTAATTGGCCCTAACTAAAAACAATTGCCTGTAGCCAGTATTTATCTTCCATTTTGTTGTTTGTTGCCAGATCTGATGAGGGGATCCTGAGTCTGGGAGCCTAGTCAATTTTTCCAACAATGCAATCCAGTAAGAGATAGTAATTTAGCCTCTCCCTGTAAATCTTGTTTTTGCTTTATGAACGTCTGAACACATCAGCAGGAAACAAATACATCTGTTAGCACTCATTAGCAAATGCTGGTGGTGTTGGTTGTTAAAACTCAAATCCCACCCCCCCTCTCTGTCCCTCCACGTACATTCCTCAATGGCAGGCGTGGAGTAGCTCATCTTAGTACAGACAGGCTCAAAAGCACGACCGAGAAAGCCTCCATTAATATAACCAGTCTTCAAACAAAACCCACCCTCCAACACAGCTGTAATAAATATTTTCTCTCATTCTTTACAGTGCTCCGTGTCATGGAGCTGCAATTTTGAGAGCAGAAGGGCACGGTACGGAGACCGGAGGGGCAGGTTACCAACACGCACAAGGAACTCCAGGTATGAGCAAGGAAGCCCTGAAGGAGTTCTTCAGCCCTGTAACTCGTACACCCAGTTTCAGCTTCATGAGAAAATAAAACCCACGCAGAAGCTGCTGGGTGGGGGAGTGGGAAGAGAAGGGCAGCTTCTAATGGAAACACATGAACCTTAAAAGAAAAAAAGCCTACTGGGGAGTAGAGCGTACTCACTTTAAAGAGACCAAGCAGAAATTACCCTTTTCTAAATATCTGAATAGTCACTAAGGAAACAATGAAAAGGTAAAACTCCCAGCACAGAGAAATGGGGTCCGTATTACAGACCATCATTGCGAGCGTCACCGAGGTCAGAAGGGTGGGCTACACACATTCTACTTCCTCGTAAAAACTGTTTCAGATATAAAAGCTCAGCATTACACTTGCTTATAATTGCAATTATAATTGCTTAGTGGAGGAAAAAAAGGTTGATTTAATGAATGAGACGAGAGAAAACATTTCCTTTCTTTCTCTCTATTTTGTAAAATAAAAGTTCCTTTAAAAATCATTTCTGATACTTCAACTTGTACGTTTTGGTTTCAGACCCAGTGTCTATTTCTGCATACTACACACATACATACATTATGCATGTCTACTACATGCACATGTATGTATTGCTGAAAACATTTTGAAAGGGAATATATTTAAAAAAAAAAAAGAGCTTTTATTCTACAGTTTAACAAGGCATTCCTCTCCCTCCACTTACTCACAATTCTCCTCTGCTGTCCACCAGACAGTTTGCCTAGATTCTCTAAGAAATTTTCACATTCTCTGAAAGGCTGCAGAAGCTCAAACGACCCACAAAAAACATCTGGGCTGACAATATGTAAATTGGGAAGTTTTCTACACAGAACCGCAGAGCGATTAAGGATTATGAAATGCAGTACTCAGGCCTTCAAGAACTGGTGCATGTAGGCAGTTGTATCCTTCTAGTCATTCCATCAACTTCAGTGAATCCTCCCTACTTGTATAGGGAAATTATTTCTTCACAATACATTTTAAAGGATTTGCCCTCAACTGTTCAGTTACGGAGGTTTCAAAGCACATACGATCTTTCCTTCTGCAGGGAAAAATACTGGTGATGATACCTCACAGCAAGCTAACACAAATTCTAGCTCCTACCAGGACTTTAGTTTAGCTTTAGCATTTTTTTCTGTACTTTTATGGAACTTAAGTAACAAAACAGTTTTTGGGTTCGAATTAACTGTCATTATTTGTGACAACCTGTTCAAGAGAACTGATTGACTCAAATTCACAACCACAGGCCTTCAGGTGCTTTCAGTCTGAAAGCACAGATGCCGCAGTCAAAGAAAGGTAAACAGATAAATGTACGTCACAGAGCATTATGAATCGACTGAATGTCACAAAATGAAGAAGCTGTGAGAGAACACAGGAAAACAACTGAGCATATGCCCTTTCGTACATGCACAGCACTACATTTCAGGCAGTTCCACTTATAAGTATTTTTCCCATTAAACAAATTGTATAGAAAATATTCAACTAAATTTTAGAAGTAGGCTCCTCTAAAACAGAAGTGAACCATCAAAAAATTTGCCGAAAGCTACACTGAAACAGGTACGCAGCTTTTTGGTGGGTGAATTTTAGATATTTTTTATTGACAATAGTTAACGTGGTAGTTCTGAACTACAGGCGTTTTTCCGTCTATATTTCCCTAATTCAGCCCAGGAAGGAGAATAACTCAGGTCACCTTAGAAGGACTTTTAAAGGAGTCACAGGTTACAGTCTGTCATTCTGCTTGATAGTAGAGTAAAACTGAAACATAGGACATTGGGGAAAGATAAAGGAAACACCAAGATTTGCATCTTACCTTCTTCTATCTACACTTACTAGGTGTTCACTGGGCCAGTGACTCAGCAGTGGCTGACAACAGTGTATGAACCATGTCTTTAAAAAGTGCCATGGCCACATAATGCAGACAACCCCACAGCAACATGCAGTAAGACGGGCAAGTCTGCTCACATGCTGGCAAGGTCCTGGGGGCAGCATGATAAGGAAACCTGGGGGTGAGGGAACAAAAACCAAAAAAAGCCTTCAAGCAACCACAAAGCTGATAGAAGACAGGTGGCAAAGGGAAAGCTGAATGACACGATGCTCTTGGCTCCCAGAAGGAAGAGAATAATTTTCAGCCAAAAGCATAAAAAGGATTTTCATTTGCTTTGTGCTATCAGTTAAAAAGTAAATACTGACAGATAGATCAGACTGCCTAAACTCACCTAAGCACGTCTAAAAGCAAAACCAGTACCAGCCAAAGTAATGGCAATAACTTGTAACCATAAGCAATCACAGAAGTTATGAAAGAAGTTTCTGTTTTGAGATGGCCTCTGTTGGAAGGGTGGTTTTAATTAGGGTTTTTGATAATACTGGCCTATAGCCTCTGGGAAGGTGCAAGTTCTCTGGAAGAACAAGTACTCAATCTTTCAAAGGGTGCAGTGAGTCCTCATGCAGCGGGAAATGGAGAAAACAAGGTTTTGTGAAGCAGCAGATACATACACTCAGCACCTCGCACCGTCTTGAATGACTTGTGATGCATTTATTTCTCTCAATATTCCTGGGGCGGGGGGGGAGAGGATTAATAGAAGCAGAAGTCATTACCACCTTCCGTAAAGATAACAGGTTTGCCTTGTTCCTTCTCCCTGGGTGGGAAGTACCAATGTTATTTTTAAAAATGTACGCTCTACTTGTTTCTTGCCTTCCATCCCTCACCACCTGCCATCACAACCATCGGCACTAAGTATCCATCACTGAAGAAGGAGTCTGAAGTCAGAGTGAGTAAATAACTCATCCTATTACATGATGGTAGTGTACTTGCACCTTTGTCTTTTCCAAGGGTAACTGAATGACTACAGTGTCTATATATAAACAATAATATATTTCATATGGCTGTAACAGAGCCAAGAAAACGAGGATTAAGAGCCTCACATATACTTGTCTCTTTCCATCTCTGAAGAGAACAACATGTGCTGATCATAAACCTAAACTGCTCTAATACACTCTGTCATATTATAATTTTACTAACAGCGCCAGTGAAATTCCAGTAGAGTAAATAATGAGGTGACGGCAGGAAATGGGCGACCCTTTATAAGGACTTTGGCTCCAAATGGAGAGCTTCCCAAATAGTTCCCAAAAGATTCTAGAAGGGAATTGCAGGACTTGCAGACACTGAATACAGATATCTAATTAGTCAAATACTACTTCCAATAGCAAATAATGAAAATAGTTTGCCATTCCAGTTGATATAGACTTTTAAAAGCATGAAAGGTGTTATATGAAAGCTATTAAAAGGTCTACGCATGACACTTCAGGAAAAAACAGCACTTCTGTACACAGAAGTAAACCCCAAAAATAACAAAGGAAAGCCAAACAAAAAAAATCGACACCACTAAACAACCCCCCCCCATATGCAGATGCACTCACTGTTAATAAAGTACAGTGTTTGATCAGGACAGGAATGTTCAGAAGCAAACAGTGTCATTAAGTCATGACAGCAGCGGTTATAACAGCTAGTCTTACAATCCCCAACAGCTTTCTTTTTCCCCACATGTCCCACTTGCTCTCATCTTCATTTTTTCTTACTGTTAATGTTACTTAACATTTCAGTAATACAAACTGAAAGACAATCAGACATAGTCCGGATGCAGGTTGTATCATTCTAATGAAGTAAATGGAATGTTTGGCAGACTAAGCTTGAACGCAAGCATAATCCTTCACAATTATGATTATTAAATTCTGTAGTTGCACCACAGGCATCCAGAATACTCTTTCTCTTATACCCTTTTTTGCAAACAAACACTAAAAGCAGCAGAATCGGACAATGTTTCCTAAAGTTGAGGGAATCCATCTCAGGGCTATGTAATTAAATTGCAAGTAAGGTGGAAATACCAACAAGTACTCTCATGTTCGCTTCAAGCAGCAGTGGGACTGAACTGCAGTTCAGTTTCTGGGACCTTGGGCTTTCTGTTACTGTGTTTTAAGAATTCTAACGAGGTTTTTGGTCCTGCCGGGAAAAATCAGATACACAGATGTACTCTGTGAATTCAAAACTGTAGAAGTATGTTCCGCAAGACATTTGTATGCAAATCTGCTAAGCGCCTCTACAGATTTTACCGGCAGAGAAGAGTTACTCACAGCAGCCTGCTCCAACAGTAAAACAATTGCCAGAACAAGTGTAAAAATGAAATCAGAGCAAAATACATGGATTACTATAACATACCCACCCACACATAAACAAGCTTCAGAGAAAATAAAAACATCCAGAGCTTGGAAAGTTGCCAGGGAAGAAAAAAAAAAAAAAAAAAAGAAAAAAAGAAAAAAGAAACCGACTTAGGGAAGAGCAACTATAAGGTCAGGACATCTTTTCTTTGCCTCCCAACCTTTTAGGCTTAGGTTGGAGAAACCACATCAACCATCTAATCCTACCATTTCTATAACTCCTTCTGGAAACTACTTTAAGAGGCTACTGCCAAAACCACACTGACTTTCTTTCCTGTGTAACACACAGTTCCAATTAATAATACATAAGTAAGTTCTACAGAAATTGAAGCTGCTTTAAAGAATTATAAAATTACAGTTCCAAAGAAGTTATATAATTGAAAATATAACTTTTAGATAGCATATTAGGTCTTTGTTTCAATCTCTGATTAGGTTCTCCTCCTCCTCAGGGCTTGGAGCCTCAGGAAGGGGAAAAAAAGAAAAGAAGTGTTTAGTTTCCTTTTTAGCATAAAATTATATTTTTTTATTTAGAATTTAACCAACAGCATTCTTTAAATAGAAATACTTTAGTGAGATTTTCTTAAGAATGCAAATGACAAACCTGAGCAAAACGAGGAAATAATTGAGTCTCCTAAGTATATCAATTTGTACTACCTACACTAAACTCTATCAGTGAAGCAATCATGTGTACATAAGTAAGAATACTTCTTTTCATGTTTTTTTTAAAGACCAGCAAATATCATGCAAATTAAAGAGTAAAAAGCAATACACTTGCTTTTCAAACTGCTAAACTTTCACCAGCTCTATCAATACGTAATTACAATTAAGCCACTGCCTTTTCAGAAGGTTACTTTTCACTAATTAACTCATTGCAATATAAAGTACTAGTCACTAAAAGCTAATAAAACCCTCAACCCTGAAGCTTTACATTACCATGCGTCCACTGCATGACGGCTGCACGTATTCAAAACCCTCTCGCTTTTGCATAGCTCATCAAACATTCACACCCTGGTTGCCACAAAACGTCCAACAGTGACAGCCCCAAACAGCAAACCCCTCTTTCCTCTCGGCTCCACCTCCCCAAAGAAACCCCTCTCTCAAAACCTGGCACCGAAACGTACCCAACAATCCCACCACCACAGGACGGCCAACACCGCGCTCACCCCGCGACTAACATACGGGATCCCTTCTGCCGACCGCAACGAGCACGGCACCCTTCCCACCCGGCGGAGAGTATCCCGGTTCCCTGCGACTGGGAATGGGCAAGAGCCTCTGTCCCTTCCAGGCCAAACAAGCCAAGGCAGCTGCCTCGCTGGGAGCGACCCACCTCCTCTGGAGGCGGCCGAACAGGCCGAGGCGCGACATTATCTGTAATGGCGCCTTGGGCATCCAGGGCGGCCCAGGGTGCCGCTGCTGCTCCGTGCCGAGGTCCCTTAGACAGCCAGCGCTGCCGCGTCAGAGACTACCGACCGCTCCCAGACCATCCTGGTGGATCTGTGTCTTGGTGGGGGAGATGGGTTGGGAGAGGGAGAAAGGGTTCCTTTCGCTAGTTCTGCTTTCACCCTTCTAAGAGTCGGAACAGCAGCAACAGTAAATAACACATCAGCGACGCTATGTTTCTCCTCACAAAACCTTAATTGCTGTTGATGGAAACAAAAGCTCAAAAAGACAACGTTTTCACACGATGAAACCTACCCGAAAGTTTCTTTCACCACTTACATTATCTTGTATTTCACCACAAGGATAACAAGTTTAATGGCCATACCCAGAACGTGGAATAAGAAACTAGTCCTCCTGGCTCTCATTCCCAAGAGGTCGTAACAGTTAGGATGCCACCATCTAAAACACTTCCTAAGGACAAATACGTAGACGGTATTCTAGTAAGATTTCCAACAAAAAAGCTCAGTAATTAAATCGCAAATTCCGGCCAAGTATGTAAAAAAACCCCATAATAATTCACTGACCCATAAAGCAAGTTACCTTTTCAGGTACAGACAAAAAGAACGCTGCTTTCCCTACTCTGCATATAACCTCAGTGCCTCGGCAGATGCCGTAATCTTCAGAAGTGGCTACTCGGGCAAAGCTGGCCCAGATCTCACTTAATTAACAGTACGCAGAGTACTCCGGGGAGCAGTGAAGGCAACACGAACCTACAAGGCCCGAAGCAAAGGCGGGCACGGCCGTACCGGAGCGCAGCGGGACCGAGCAGCAGCTGGAGGGCCGGGCAAGCGGAAAGTTCTGCAGGAACCAGAGGGTTCTGGGACGTGGGGAGTATTTATTCCCTTTTCCCTCCCAGGAGCCAAACTACAGCTGCAAAGGGCCCTGGCATGGGCACAGGCCACTCTTACCAAGGGTTTTAAGAAAGTACTGACAGGGACGGGTAGGGGCGTGCAACAAGCACGAGGGTCTCGGCAAGGAGTCACGCTGTGTCTCAGTCACAGTCCCCTGCGACCTCCGGCTGGTTGCGAGGATCAGAAACAACCACAATTAAATGACAAGCAACAGGCAGGGATCTCCACCACGTACCTACGATTCAGCACGAACATCCCTGACACCCTACAACTAACTTGCACCATTTAAAGATTGTATTCTGCTTGTATCACAAGAAATCCAGGTTGCTGTTCTGACCCAAAACACCAGTACAGTTTCACAAAGCCCCTGTCCTGTTTCATTGATACTAAAACGCAAGCTAGACGCCACCAGTTCAAAAATAACTACCACTACAATTCTTGCTAATTTAAAAAGACTTTACCTCCCCAACTCTGCTAGCGATATTGGCAAGTCCTCTGGAGAACGGACAAGCCTTAAGGATCTCACATGCAGTAAATTCAGTTTACCAGTATAACAGAATCCCATCACACATCGAATTGGCTCTGCAAGTTAAAACCGGCAAGCATGGCTCTGCACCACAGTTTCCTGCTTTCTACATCTTCCTCTGCTATCAGCAAAATCTAACTGTCTCAGATGCTGTCACACTTACAAACAGTCCTACACTGCAGAGCATGGTTAGACAAGGAATTTGTTAAAATAAGACCACAAAAAATCAAAAGCCTCCCGTCTGTCTCCTAATGGCATTTTAAAACAAACCTAACATACTACACATAATTCACATTTACTTTGTTTTCTGGTTATAAAAGTAAGGATTTGGGATTTCGAGTTGAAGTTTTCAAGCTAGAAAGGTATCGAAAACCAACATTATACCATGCAAATGAACAACGCTGCAGTCACACCTGCCACCTCCCCTTTTTCAACTGCATAACTGAGGAGTGGAACAGATAACCAGGCACAGTACATAATTCTCCACTCATACTTCTATTTCTCTACCTGAAAAATTGAAAGAAAACAGAAAAAGACGACAACCAGATACACGTTTCATACATTTGTTACGATAAATTCAGCAGCATTATCTCTAACAAAAGTAGTTATCTACAAAGGCTGAGAGAGGTAAATTAGATCTTAAAGAGGGCCCAAAGAATTTTCTTATATTTAGACAAACTTCTCCCACAAAATCTTCCAAGTGACATTAGCTGCAGACTAAGAGGCAGTGAGAACAGAAAGAGAAAAGAAATTTCAAATACCTTTTCTGTTACCCCTTGCATACTGAATTGCAGAGCATAAGCACAGTATGAATCTGTGTTTTTTCGTGTCTGTTTGGATAAAAATACATAAAATTCAGAGCAGTTGTTTTGCAGATTCAAGAACAGGAAGTACCTCTGATACAACTTCACAGTGAAAGTCCCCTGAAAAAAATAACTGCACATGTGCTGCATACATATAATCACTACCTCCCCTTCCCTCTTTCTCTCTCACATCTGTCTTCAGACAGCTCCTCTTCAATGGTCTCCTCATTTGCATTTATTCCGTGAAATTTAAAACCACTTTTGCTACAGGCAACTCCATAAGTCCTTTCCACATTCACAACCTAGTACTCCCTTGAAAGGTATTTTTTTTATTTTCTTAAGTAACACTTCATATTAATGTCTTTTCATAAACATTCCAGTATATTGCGTTTCTCTAATTTTTCCATTTCCAGTTTGTACATCTTTTCCTCCAAACTCTTTCCTCTTCAAACTGCCCTTCCAGAATCTACGCACAAACACTAACAGACACCGCTCACTCAGGCCTCTTTACTGTGTTAATTCAGTGGTTTTGATTCAGCCCAAACACGCCATTTTTGCAAAGCTCAACAGTTTCTTTGGAATGTCATCATGAATTTATTCAAAAGAAAATCAAATCACAGGAAGAAAAAGCTCTTTTTCCATAAGAAATTGTTCCCTCCACTTGAAGGTAGAATGCAAAGTACCTCAAGAATTTCATTAGTGATTTTTACCTCCCAAGTAACCTTCTTAAGCAACTACTCTTACAACCAATTTTGATAAGCAATGGGAATTTGGAGTTGCATTCAACTCCATCACTTATCTGTAGCATCCCTTTTTGCCTGCCTCTCACTCACCTTGCTGACACAACAGAATAGCAACGGGGCATGAATTGACTGCTGGTGAGCTCAACTCTGCATGCCCTTGTTCAAAAATTTTCCGTAACTGAAAGAGAAACTTTACAATGACTTATAATCTTAGTGGACAGAATGATTATGCTCAACAAGCTTTCTCCTGGGACTGCTGTTACATTCTATACAGCTCTCTGGATACAAGGAGATTTACAGAAGAAAAACTGAAGAAAAATAAAAGTTTTCACTCAGGATGTTCACTAGCTATAGTTTTAGAAAGTTTCTATCTTCCACTCCATGCTAGCTAATTTAGAGAGGGAATACTCAGCTACGGAAAACATATTCACTTTGCGTATCAAGTTGAGGATAAGGAGTAATTTAATGTGGTTTTTAGTTCTTTAGAAAACAGCCCTGGATGTTGATCTTGAAGGAATAAAAAGGAGGGGAGACGGGCAGGAGTCGGGGAAGCAAAGACCAGGTAGCGATGTTTTGCAAGAACACAAAATCCAAACCATTTATTGTTGGTTTAGAACTTTCTATTGAGAAGAAGCTATTTATATTTCAATTATGTAAGAGGATGCCACAGTTTAAGTCATTTGTGAAAGAAGAGGCCTTAAAAATTAGGTACTAAGGGGGAGAATTTGCAAACCTTCATACTTAGATTACGATGTATTCATAACAGAAATTCGTAGGCCGCATTTATTTAGAACACTAAATCCAACACCTCCTAAAATCAGCAGCAGATTTCAAATATGAGCCAGGAGAAAGCTTAGAGGAAGTCTGCTTTTGTCCCACAGAACTTCACAGTTCATCAGAGTTCAAGCAGAAAAATATTATCAATACACAAGTCCCAAAATAGTTTCTTCCCCCTACCCCCAAGTATAGATTTCGGAGGTTAACAAGAAACAGGGTATCCATTTTCCTTCTCCACTCCCTTTCATCTCGTTGAGGCTGTTACTTCCTCCTAATCACTGGCACCTGAAGACACGGAGCTGATCCTTCTTCTCCGCAACAAGAACGAGGATGAGGACGCGAGTATGTTTGCCCCCACAGGAACACCTGAGGCTCCGCGTCCCCTCCCACTACGGGCTCGCTAAGTTTGCCGCTGAATGACTTCCCCAAACTACCTCAACATGTGCAGCGTTACTGATGCAAAATGAAATTACTTAATTATGTTCGTATGTCTAAACGCACAACAGGCTCACACACTTTAAGGGGGGGGGGGGAAG
>JANZLQ010000061.1:19071811-19082004 GCA_026212715.1 Elanus axillaris | reverse complement strand
GCCATCTCCTTGCAGAAGGCTGACAGATTGGCCAGACGTGACTGCCCCTTCATAGACCCATGCCGACCGCTCCCAACCAGCTGCTCTTCCCTCATATGTTTGGGAATGGCTTCCGGGATTATTTGTTCCATCACCTTCCCAAGGGGTCAATGTGAGGCTGATCAGCCTGTAGTTCCCAGCAAAAAGGAGGCTTCTTGCTCTCCCTGAAGACAGGAGTTACATTTGCTTTCTTCCAGTCTTAAGGAACCTCTCCCGATCACAATGACCTTTCAAAGACTATCAAGAGTGGCCTCTGAATATCAATACCTCAACAGGGCCATGGCCTTGCACGTGTCCAGTTTGTTTAAATATCCCCTAACGCGATTCTCCTCCACTGAGGGTAGGTCTACCTTGCCCTGGACTTTCCTACTGGTTTCAGGGGCCTGGGATGGCTGAAGGCCGGTATTACTATTAAAGACTGAGGCGAATAAAGCATTAAGTACCTCTGTCACAGGCCCTCATTCACATTCAGCAGTAGGCCCACACTTTTCCTAGTCTTCCTCTTGCTTTTTGTACATGCCAAATTATTTCTCCTCCCTGCTTAGGAAGCTTTTAAATCCTATTCCCATTTTGCTGTGGATGCAATTACATACCACTTTGCTCCGAGTTCTCCCTAAGCAACCAGGAGGTGGTTAAAGACCTGTAAGGTGGAGATGGCAATGGAGGAGGAATTTGGGCTGGCTCTACCTGCGGATTCTTCAAAGACTCCTCAACATTCAGACTGCAGCAAGACGTACTGAAGGAAGGCAAACAACTCTCGCACCCACCAAGTTTATGTTTTAAAAGAGTTCTTCTAAGTGCCTGTTGCTGTGCTTGCAGTTTTCCCCTAAGAAGGCTGTATAACTGACAAGATTCTTGACAGTTTAGTTTTGTTATTAAGTTCTCTCTCTTATGAGGAGAGATCAAAAGGTTGGACAGGGCTGTTGAGTTGACTCTACAGCTGTTTGGGTAGGCTGGAGGCACTGGAGTTACCTCCCTGAAATTTGTCTGCCTTGCACCAATTCACATACAGGCAGCTGCAGCTGTTCAACCACCTTTGGTTTAGTAGAAGTTTGATCAAACAAACAAAAAAACCCTTTACTGTGCGGGCTCTTCTCTGTCTGTAAGTTTCCACTTATTAAAAAACACATATAATTATTTTTAAAAGCTGTCTCCCAGAGAATTTGATTACTGTAACATAAGTCTGCATAAGCTGTCAGAGACACATAAGTCACCAAAAAGGGACCACACAATCAAGATGTTTATAAACCCTTCAAAGGAAACCAAGAGCAAGTTTGGGAAGAGGAATGAGCACACTAACAAATGCGCAGATTGTGACAAACTGACAGGAAGGTACTTCTGAGATCACTCAAAATTCTCATTGATCACACTACTGAAGCTTGCAGAGCATAGAACAGTCTAAATAAAAGTGCTTTACAATTTATAGGTCCATGTAGTTGCAGTTTTTAAATCAACCTCATTTTCATGGAAGCTGGACTGATACTAGAAAGAACACTGACCCACATATGCTAAAAAACAGCAGATCCCGGTTTTGCTCCACATCTGCAAATACAACACACCTCATTCCAGAAGTGCTGTGCTGGATTTCTCCTCAAGAACTGGACTAGAACAGTGCCCCAGTTTGCACAATGCTTTATGATGTGAGAAAACACTCCACGGACAGTGAGCTCAAACCAATTTTATTTGTTAACCAACAAAGGCTGGTCTTAAGCCCAGCTCTGCCAAGGTAAACAGCTTGTTACGTTCACGGCCAAAACCCAAATCCCTTTTCAGCCAAAAGCAAAACGAAACGGGAAGAATTGGGGCAAACAGATCTGGCTTCTCTTTTTGGTGCATTTTTCTTCAAAATACTGTAACCCATGATGCCTGAAGGTCAAATACACCCCAGCTTGCAAACTCTAGCTATTAGACTCTTTCTGTTGGAAGAAGGCATTTTTCACGTTAAGAATAACATCTAATAGCAAAAGCTATTCAACTTAGTTTTATCTAAAAGGGGAATGTTCATTCTCATGCCAACACAATCAGCTGTTCCCAGCCTTATATTACCATCAATCCAAATTGTAACATAAAAACTCATGAAACAGAATCAAAGCTAGTTATTACCAACCCTGCTGGAGACTGGCACAGTGCAACTCATTACTGCAATGTCAGGGACAAAGATTTTTTTAATTTAATGCTTAGTAGTTTGGGTTTAAAATACAAAATTTGAAATGTTAATGGTATGAACCAGGAATTGAAATGTAACCCCCCAGCTATGTTTAAAATAAGCATATCTGTAAAAAACCCTGTTGATTAGAAGTTCAACTGTACCCACATTTCAGTCCCCAAATTAGTCTCACATATACACATGAAATGATTTTGTTGACAAATGTAAACATTTTTCCTATTGATTAGTTTGTTTCCTTGGCACATTTAAAATTACAAGTAAAATCTAATCTCTTAAAACTGACCTAGTCAGAATAAGCATTTCTTTAATAATGCCACCAATATTTAAAGACAGAAGTGTCTCAGTTTGTGCTGTTTTCAATTACTGTACGGTGTCTTTCCAAGCAAGAAATGAATCAAGAAAAGAAACAAATATTTGCTACTGTGCAACAAAAACTATGTTATTAAATCAGCTCCTGGTGACATCTGAAGTGTGTAGGCACAATGGAAATGTTACTAACGTCTTTGGCGCTCTTCCACCCAAGTAACAGCATCCATATGGCAACACCACCTTCTGCAGCAGCACGGTTCCACACACCAATGCAGACCTTAAAACTAGTGTATACGGTTAGACACAGTAGTCAAAGAGTTAAGAGCTTCTCGCTAAGTTTTATGTTTTCACTTCTGTTAGTCACTCAGCTTCATGTGAATGATAAACACAGGTTGCATCGGCTTAGCCCAAAGAAACAGAACTGAAACTAGACAAACTACCTTCAAATCTTCTACACTAAAGCTTTAATTTAAAGTTCAAATTACATGTCCGCAGAAGAGAGTGCAAGAGAGCTTTTCTCTTTTGCAGAAAGATAACCTCTCAGAAGTAACAAAGACTTAACGGCACGGGCAGGCATCACGTAACAAGCCTACTCGTACGTCGCACTCTGCGTAAGCCTCTACAGGAAGGTCTCGGTGACTACAGTTGGCTTCATGTTCTCTACCACCTACAGTCAACTGATCAAGTATCAAAACCTATTTGCAAAAATGAAGAAGTTGGAATGTGTTGCCTTTCTGTTACAACACCCCCCCCTTATAAAACAGTTACAAAGATTCATTTGGTAGCAAATACTTAATCATTTATCAACATTTTCATTACAAGTACATTTTATAACAGGTTAACAATCTGGCCATCAAATTCCATCTGTCTCAAAACTTGCTAGAGACAAGGTCTTACTTCAAATGTGCTGTTCTGTTTGAAAGACCTAGGTACAAACTGGTGAACATACTATGGTGGGGGTTTTTTTTAGCGCTTATGGGCATAGTTTACAAAAAAAAAATTAATCAGTATTTTTGCTGTACAACAGGTTGCAATAAAATTTTTAGTAGAACATTAGGAGCCACCAGGAGGGAAAAAAAATCAGTATCTTATATTAGACCAAATAAGAAAGCATGACTTACATTCTGAACTCAAACAAAAAAACCCAAAAAAACAAAAACCCAAACCAAACACCAAACTACATTACATTCAATAGTGCCAGTTTCCTAGCCTAGACCTGGAGGGCCAGAAGGCCTGGAGACCAAATATGACCCACAAGGCCACTGTTTTCTGGACTCTAAGAACACTGAGCAGCTGGCAGGCTGATCACATGTGGGCTGCTGTGGTACAAATACGTTTGAGGGAAGAGGAGGGAGACAGATAGATTCATATATGGTCTGGCAGGGTTTACTACAGTTGGCACAGCACTGACGAACGGGTAATGCACTGGTTTAACCACTGAATGCCCATCTGGGGCTCCAAAAGTCCTTCCTATCCAAAACCATCACAGCTACTGCAGGCATCAAGCTATAACTTCCCTATAATGATTGTAACTAAATGCTTGTTAGCATCTGGGAAGGAGCAAGAGTTCAGGCGGGGCTCTTCTACCAGAGAACAAAATTATCTGTAGTTTGTCAGGACTCAACTCTCTCAGTGTCCTCACACTTTATAATTCTAGATGAAGGAACCACTGAACAGCCCTTTGAGGCGTCACTTTACCAAAATGGAAATGCCCGTTGCTGTGTACTACCTCTGAAAGGCACACAAAACCCAATAAAATAATAATAATAATAATAAATAATAATAATAATAAAGCACTAACTTTACAGTTTAAATGTAGATTGCAACTAGGCTTTTTAAGAAAGCTTGAGCTCTTAGCTTTGTAGCACGTCTGTGGCAGAAAAAAATAAACATTTTGTATCTGCTTGATTGCAAGCAATAATTGAAGAACCACAATTTTCTTGAAAAAATAATTCCAAATTTCCTTCATTTTTAAACATTTTTTCTTCTTGCAACTTACTGTCAGGAATAATGGTTTCTGCTAAAAGTATTTGCAAGGATTCAGCTTCGTGAAAAAGAAAAGCTCAACAGGGAGGAAAAACCAGTAGCAGAAGGAAAACCTGTACTATTCAACCTTCAAGAGGTTAAATCCATGGTACATGATAAACAGCAGCTCCTCTGCTAAGCCAACAGCTTTCAGTTTACATTATTATTTTCCTATTTCCCTTTCGAAAACAACGGGGGGGAGCTAAAGGTCACAGTCCTAGAATAGCATCTTCACGCAATGACTCTGGCAAAGAGCAGCGCTGTCACAGAAGGGGCGACCGAAGTCGTACTGCACGTGGACCCCCTTATGTTACCGTCCCAATCCCTCCCACAGGCCGCAAAAGCTCTTCACCCAACTTGCACGATCGCTGGAAACCCAGCAGGCAGCCGCGGAGCACTTGGGACAGATGGGGAGCACTCACGCGTACGCACACACGCGGGCACAGAAAGAGAGGAGCTGCGCAGAGGTCCCCAACCCAAACCTAATTTGGAGGACAGCGCGAACGCTTGGCTGGCCTAGGGCTGTCCTGGCGTGACTCTTCTCCGGGCAGCAGCAGAGCTGAAGCCACTCCAGCTGACATAACGCCCCAGCTGTCCTCCAGGAAAAGAGGAGAGCTAGTTTTCTGGTTTTCAAAGGGGGATCGGTATGCTTGGTTCCAGCTTTTGAAAAACACCGAGTTACTCCAGTGCAATTGGCCCAGCAGGACAAGAAATACTTGATACTCCAGCTAAGGCATTTGGTATGACCACAATTCATCGCAAAAATCTTGCGTTTAGTTAGGTAAAGAACAACAGGAAGTCAGCGCATTTGTATTTCTGTATATACGTGGGGCGTTTCCATAAAAAATACGCATCCCATAGCAATTCTGGGGTAAACAACTTCAGACAGGTACTTCTAATAAACGGCATGAATTTGTTAAGCTTTTCTTAGGCCTATCACAGTAGCTGCCTCTCATTGAATTTATTTTATCACACTCCTATCTCTGATACAAACTTCATAAACAATATGCCAAAGCACATCGGGTCATCCGAGTTGTTAACACAGCTATGGAGTAAGCAAGGAAAGAAAAGATGACTGTGGTAGTCCTCAGTGGCAGCAGTTATACCTGTATTGCCAAAGGCTCCCTTATATGCCACTTCGCATCCAACAATACATGCTAGATTTTATTGGGCCAAGTCTCCTTAACCCTTTTGAAAGAAGGAGATTGCATAGATAATATTCGGCATTCATGTGGCTGGCAGTCTAGGAAGCACTTGTATTCCACAAATTAACTCATCTCTTCCTGCAGGGCAAAGTGGTCCTTCTGCCTCAGACAACAAACTGCCAGAATCAAACTGCTAGACTGTTGCTACTGAAAGAGATTAATTTTACTATAATTCACTGGTTCTATCAACCAGCGTACCTCTCAACTACAGCAGATGCTCCCAGTATACAGTATTCACAAACAAACTTACTTTTGATTCACGTGGTCGCCAAGTTCGTAGACAATGTACGTTGCGTTAACCTGTAACTGCAGTAACACAGTGCCTCTTAGAGGCAAAACTGTCTTGGGGGTTGGTTCGCTTGTTTTAACGCTGTTCCTCCCTTCAGATACTAATGCACACAAGAAGCCATCCAGAAGAAACGGAAGACATCAGATTGAGAGAAATATTTAACATAATTTTAACATGAGTTCCTGCCTCCTCCAATATCCGTAACAATAATTCAAAATTCTGAAAAGTATAAAGGATTGTACCCATTGCTGAGATAAACAGGAAAGGAGAAGAGGACTGTAACTTAAGCTAAGCAAAGACAAATAATTCCCATTTGACAAACTATATATATTCATAAAAACTTGTAAGTAATTCTTCTTTTGCGGTTTCTAAATCACATTCTCAGACAACTGAGAAGCTAGGAAAGATATTAGTTACTTCTTCAGAGCAAAAGGGAAGAAGATTTCTTCCAGCTAAATGTAGCTAGAACTATATATAAAATTACCATTTGGCTAAATTCATAAGAATTGCTACTGAATGAATGTATCAACAAAAAAAGGAAGCAGGATAGAAAAGCTGATGCCATGAAAGTAACCGCTGTTGAAGATTACTCAGAAGTACTAGTCCAGTATAACTGCCGTGTGATCCTAGTCCCAAAGCTGCCTTGATAATATTTGTAGATTTTGATGGATAGGCACTGAGGTGGAAGGTCAGACAAATAAAAAGAACTGGAAAGCCAGGGAACAATTACCTTTTCAGTGATATCGTGTAGCATCATTTAACTCCCGGGAACATGAGAAGAAGTTGCAGTCAACAATTTGTTCACAGCCTTCGTAGTGTGTACTGCATAGTGTTTAATCATTAAAACTCAGAACTTCTATAGCAGTAGCATTGACTTAGTCTCATTAAAACCAGACCAGAAGCATGAGCGTAATTACGAATATGATCTCAGATGAGCTTGGAGGATTTCACTAGAGATGCCTAAGCCGTTACTATCACCGCTGTCTTTGCCAAAAGTAGCAACCCTTTTGCACAGGAGGAGGATGGGGAGAATAGGACATACTCCTCTGCATCTTAGCCACATTTGGTTAAAGTCCTGATAAAAATGGGTTTACATCAAGTAACTAGACTGACAAGTGGTGCACAGGTACGTACCGTTGTGGTATTCCTGCTGTTGGAAGTGGCAATTTCTGCAAGAAGATACAGCCAAAATCCTTGGACTGTGTTACATCTCTTCGCTGTGTAATGCCAGCTGCAGACAAACATGGTGTCTTACAATAATTTCAAAGCTGTGTCGTTTTCCCTCAGTTTCCTGGAATTCTATTATTTTTAAGACAGCAGCTGCAAAACATTCACCCTGGCAGCAGCTCTTGTGATTCCACCTGTCAAACCGTAACACTACAAACCAGTGCCATGTTTTAACTGATGCATTAGAAACTGTCACCAAGAGATGTGTTGTACAACAGTGAGAACCTAGGCTTGATGTGGAAGAGAAATAACCAGCTTTTTCCTTTTTTGTTTTTTTTCTTCTAGCCCTCTTTTAGATAAATCCAAGTATTTCAATCTACAAAACTTCGCATTCAGAGGCAGGTCAGGCCCGGTACAGAACCCCTCAGCAGTTTTGTAATTTATAAGCCAAATGAAAGGACACTTACTATCACGTTTCCACACGCAACAGATTGTCAGGAATTACAGGAGTTATAAAAGCTAGGTGTGTGCTGGGGCTCATAGCTCTAACCACAGGTAATTTGCATTTCACCACTATGGTCCAATACAAGATTTACATGCCAGCACTAAACCATCTCCACTAACCTTTAGATCATCATACTGAAAAATAGCCCCAAATCACCTAAGTTGTTAAAAAAAACCCTAACTTGCTCAATTATGTGAGCAACAATGGAAGGTAGGCTAGGAGTGTTTAGAGGAAGGACACATTTGATTAAAATAACACCCTTACCACCCACCAACATCATATTTTTTCTTGATTAATAATGAAGTCTCATCAGACCGCTGCTCACAATCCTTAGCAACTTGGTTTTTTACATCAGGTTCTTTTATTCTCCTTCAAACTGTGGTAAGAGCAATAGTGCTGAAAAAAAATGCTGGTTTAGAAACAGAAATTACTGCTTATAAAGATTCGCAAGTTCCAGACAACCTTTGGGCAAATAAACTTAACTATCATATCAGATAACATGTGTTGACTCTGTGCATTAAAAAGCTTTCAAATTTCAGTTTTAGAATTCAGGATACAATCCTGGAGAAATAAGTCTTAAATGGTATGTTTAATGCCTCTTTTCTCAGCTCAAATCAGTTTCTGCATGTAATTTCTTCTGGATGTCACAATAAAAGGAATTCACAAACCATCACACTTTTTTTTTTTTTGCTCTTATGAACAAAAATGTTCCCACATCACAGACATTAGCTTCTCTGTTTTGCTTTCACGGTGCTTTGCAAAATCCCGTATGTCAATTAGGCCTGGGCCAGGAGGCACTTCCATTAACATCCTTTATTTTCGTTTCCTCTTAGGAGAAATCCTCTAGATTTTGAACATGGCAAAGCCACTCAGAAAGCAGAGGTTTCACACAGGAAGACACAGCTCTTCTAACAGGTTATCTCTGGTAGCAGGTTAAAGAACTCAAGAAGCCTCCACCTGAAGAAACGCTCTCACTTCCAAGAGACCTTCTTTAACATTTATGACTACAACAAACATCCAAAAAGGAGAAGAACAATCCTGAAAGCAAAAACTGCTGTAAGCCAAACAAGTACATCTGACAGCTTGTCACTGACTTCCATTGCGAGCAAGACCAGCTTGTGATCCGACGACAGCACTGCTCCAGCAGGGAATTTGAGCCACTGTGCGCTGGTTGAATGCGAACGCTCGGCAGAGCCGTGCATGGAGCGCAAGCACGAACAATAGTCAGCATTTAGACAGAAGAGCCCATTGCTGCACCGAGGATGTGGGGAGAAAGGGGAGGAAGCAGCAGGATCGAGCTCTGCGGAACCCAAGTAGACATCAACAGAGGCAATAAACTCTATTGTCTTATAAGTAATTATTCTCCTGACAACCTCTTCCTCCCATCCGCCCCCAGTTACCAGCATCGGTGAACAGAACAAAGCGTGTGGACAAGGAAGCGACAATAAGGCAGATTCTACTCAAGATGAGTAGAACCTCCTCAGATGCTGGCCCAGAATCTTTCCACGGCATCCAAGAGGCAGCGTGCAGGTTAAAACCATACAACCAAGAGAACTAGGGGTCAGAAATAACGCTGTCACTGAATGTTATCTACCTTGACCACTGCTTCCAAGGCTAAGCAGAAAGCTCTACTCCTCCCTCATCTAAGAAAAATGTTCCTGGGCTCCATCCATTTGAAAAATCTTCTAATGACCTTCCCTGGTTCCCAATGATCCAAGCTCTTGGAGCTAAAGAAATCGGAAGCCAAAACTAATCCTACATTCCAGATGGTCTAGAGAGGCAAAGCGAGAGCATTCCTTGCATTTAAGATCTCTGCTTTGTAAGGCTGCATTTACATCAGCTCCTTGGTTTTGGTTCTTGAGAGAGACGCTGACAGACTTGAACAGACAGGAACTGAAATACTACTTAAAATAGCAACATCCTGCTTTTAGGTTCTCCAAATTGAAAAAACACTGGAACTTCAGCATTTGGCTTTGCTGACTTCCACAACTTGTTCTTCTCCACACACCAAAGACACCACTCTTCCACCAGAAAATATCGGAAACGTGGCTGGCAAAACACAACGTGCAACACACACCTCAGCATTTAACTCCCAGGGTACCAGTTCAGACTCTGAAAAAACTCAGCGGACTAAAGCAGTAGTCTCTAAAGGACAGTCCCTTTCCTTCCTGACATGGTATTTATGGGACACCAGCTGAAGGCTTCTTGTTTCCCTAATTCTGAGGCAAAATTCATAAAGGACCACCCACAGTTTTGCTGTATTCCACACCAGATTGTCTTCAGAATTTTGTAGATCTTTGCATCTTAATATAGGGAGTTTTGAGACTGTGTAAGTAAGTGAAGTATATAGTAAAGTTTCCTAAAAAGAGAAGTAATGCACTTGAAAGACAGAAGAAAGAGAAGGCAAGTTTAATTTGATGGAAGTGTATGAGAAGAGATGACAGAGCATGAGGTATCGGGGGGGGGGGGGGGGAATAGCAGCTTTCC